>JARSSU010012190.1:0-35753 GCA_029619165.1 Eurosta solidaginis | reverse complement strand
CCCTGTTTCAATCTCTTACGTCCCTGCACAGAACCCTTATTGACCGTTTCAGCCGAAACAACAATGGCAACCCAGATTTTCCCATTAGGCTCACTTAAGCGGGTGCCTGTCAGAAGAAGTCAACACACTTGTACTTATACACTATGGATTGAAGGAGCATATGCGTTGTCTTGAGCGGAAAAGTGTGATGAGCACGGGTCCGGCTCGTTATACATATTTTATTTTATTTTCGCGAAAATACTGTAGTATTGGAATTTTACATTTGAGTCCAGTTAAAAAACCACAAGTTGGGAGGTATCATTTTTTCAACTTAAGTGATATCATTTTTCGCTTTATAAAAAATTCCCCCTTTTTCTGAGTACTCTATGATTCTCAAGTTGAGCAACTGTTCCAAAACAACTGTTGAGATTTTAGAGGTATGCTTAGTTATCAGCATGAGCTCTAATGGTACTTAAGTCCAAATGCCTGTTGGGTATATTCGACGCCATTTCTAACGAACGCAAATCACACACAGAAGATTGTGCATTCACGAGTTCAAAATTGCTTCATTCTGCGCATCTACGTCACACTTGACTGCTTGAGCTAATGAAATAAGAGAGAAAACAGCAAGAGCTAAGGAAAATGACATAAAATTGCCCATAAAAAACAGCCGATCTTTTGTTTACTAGCGCAACGCGCAATCTTGTGTGTGTGATGTGTGGCAAATCAGGATAGGTTAACTAGAGTTTAACCCTGCCAGATCGGCAGTTAAGCTCAGCTTAAACTTCAGTTAAAGTAGACTGAAAACTGCAGAATAAGTTAAGCGTAGTTTAACTGACAAACTGAGTTGAACTTGTACTGAAAAACCGGGCCTAAATCAAAGATCATAAGTCTTTAATATTTTGGACTTAAATTAATATTGTACGAATTTACTGAAATTACTCTTATGTGCAACTTCTACTAATGTTCGTATCGCTAAACTGTTGAATAAATAACTCCACTATTCAATAATGCAAAATGGCCTTTATTAAAGTACTTCACAATAACACTACTACTTCTCGCCGATAGCGTGCTTAAATCAAACTGATTCCTCGTGCCCTCAACTGCTGCTGCTTTGATACTTTTTGTTTCCTCGTTGACATATTTCTAGGCGTTTCTGTTTCTAGAATTTGCTACCAACTATAACATAACTACAGATGCAAGTTATAGCTTCTCATATGCCGGTGTATATGTGAGTGATACTTCCACAGATAATTGCCTACTTTGGGAGCATCTCAGATAAGATATATGCATGTGTTTGTGCGTCTCTCTCGCTGCATGTACGTACATATGTGTAGACATAATGATTGATTCGTTTATGTAGATACAAGTGACTGCCTGCTTTATTGTTGTTGTGGCTTCATTTACTTAGCATCAGACTAGTGATGTGAGTATCACTTAGTGTTACTAATATTCGTCACACTGCCCTCCACGTAAGTCTGATCGTCCCGATCAGACAAATCTCTCGATCTAACCGCTGCTAGCCTCTCGTGGTTTGCCAATTGTTTGTATGCGGTAGATGACATCACTGATCCTCTTCACAACTCTGCACAGGTCTTCCGAACTGCACAAAATTTGGATGGAACACCTTTCCTCCGGTGAGGGTTGTATAGCAGTACCAATCTCCCTCCAAGAAACCTTCCGAATTATGGTTCTTGTCGTACCTGTGTTCATCCTACTACTCATTACCCTGGGCCGTTCCCTGACACTCTGTTCTTTGGCAATGAACTACTTCGCAGAGCTTGCGCTGACGGATTGGATTCGCATAATCAGTATCGTTCCCACGTTTCACAACAGTAGTGCGCCCTGGCTTGAAACCATCTTTGCCGTCTTTCTGGGAAATTCTTTCGTTCGTTTTACTGCGTCCATTAGGGTTTTTCAATGCCAGTGTTTCTCTCGCAGGTACTTTTGATTTCTCTTTATTTGGCCCATTCGTTCATCAACATTTACCTTTTGACTTTCGTGGTCTTTGTGTTTGTAAAATCTCAGCTGCAGGCCCTTTCAATGCCATGAACAGTGCAGCAACTTTATCTTCAGCATTCCAGTTGTTCACTGCTGCGGCTTCTCAAACTGTAGCTTAAAGACCTGGAAAGGAACAGAGCCGTCAAAAGATGGAGTTTTTTACCTTCGGATTTCTCGCTGGCACTGCTGGGCGGTTTAGTTGCAACTGCTCCATACGACCTTTTAACGCTTCTATCTCGGCATAGATTTTGTCCTCGAGTTATAAAATTTTTGCATCCTGCTCTTCCAGTTTCACAAAGAACTGCGATGATACCTGTTCCGAATTTGTGTCGACATTTCAAATATACGTGCCTCTTGCGCTCCAGTTGAGATGCCAACTATGTCTTCTGTTCTTCCAATTGTGATGTTATACGGGTTTCCTGCGATTCCAGTTGGGATGCCATATCGGTTGATAGTTGTGACGACGTTGTTGTCTCGTCCCCATCAGGATGAAAGACATTATCGTCCACATTAATTCCTTCCACTCCATAGCGTCTCGTAGCCGTGCTTGAAGTTCGATCATATTGCCGGTTGTATTCAATCCACGGTTCTCCAACTCCTTTTTCACTTGCTGGATCCTTAATTCACTTAACTTTGCCTTGTCCAAGTTGTATTCGCAATCTTCGGAATTTATTCAACAATTCCTCTTCTGACACCAATTGTAACGAATTTACTGAAATTCCTCTTATTTGCACCTTCTAATAAATAACTCCACTATTCAATAATGCAAAATGGCCTTTATTAAAGTACTTCACAATAACACTACTACTTCTCGCCAGATAGCGTGCTTAAATCAAACTGATTCCTCGTGCCTCAGCTGCTGCTGCTTTTATACTTTTTAGTTTCCTCGTTGACATATTTATAGGCGTTTCTAGAATTTGCTACCAGCTATAAAATTACCAGCTATAACATAACTACAGATGCACATTATAGCTTCTCATATGCGCGTGTATATGTGGGTGATACTTCCACAGATAATTACTACTTTTGAGAGCATCTCAGATAAGATATGTGCATGTGTTTGTGCTTTCTCTCCGCTGCGTGTACGTACATTTGTGTAGACATAATTATTGATTCGTTTATGTAGATACAAGTGACTGCCTGCTTAATTGTTGTTGTGGCTTCATTACTTAGCATCAGACTAGTGATGTGAGTATCACTTAGTGTCACTAATATTCGTCACAAAATGTATTTCCCTCTGCCATGGAAAATTTATCGATATGTCACAAAAAGTTAAAGTGTTACCAGTTGCTTTCTTTTTATCGGTAAATAATATATTTTTTATCAAAAATTTATCGATTTTAATCCAAAGGTTATCGATTCGACATCAATGTTGCTGATGGTTACATTCTGTCGTGAGTCGACTTTATGCCCTCGTCAAAACAAAAACAAGTAAACATGATTTTAATCCCAAATTTATTGCCAAATTTAACTATAGAGCCCCCACTTACATATTTATGCTTACATACCTACGTATTATGATGCATCCATAAGCTTATGTATAATTTCTATTAACAACAAGAGAGTTGTATAAGCTTAAGCACCGATATACATAGCATGTGAAATAATTAAAATTTTTTTTTAGTAAAAAATATACATATGTACATACATAAACTTTATGTAGGTAAATAAGTAAATGCTGAGAAGTGTTTGCGCAAGCCCGCCACAAGTTTCTTTAATTTCGGTTGGGCAGTACCAAACATATATATAACTTCTTCACTTGTAAACGTGTAAACAATAGGAAACGCGCCAGCTGGCTATTTGTTGTTGCGTCAGTCTGGCTATAGTAAAGGCATTTTAACTTTATCGCACTTACAACACATATTCTCACACATTCAAAACGTATATCAACGCACAAACGTTAATTTGTATGTAACTTTTATTTTATTTTTAAATTTACTTTGCTTTTTTATTCCACTTCTCTACTGAACTTTCATTAGCACACCATGATCGCATTGCATACTCGTCTGTAAAGCTCGAAGTTTTTTTTTCGTTTTCCAAATAAAATTGCCAGCCACATTGAATGCGAGCACAATATACATATGTATCTAAAGCAAACTTTAGACATCTCTTCTTGCCACAACTTTGTTGATTACCCGTTTTCGGTTTACCTCTATTTTAGAACGGAGATGTTTTACTTTAGGGTGTTAAACTTTTGCGTCTCTTGACTCGAAGAGGGCATCTGCAGAGGAGATGGTCAACACTTTCTGCGTCTTTTCCTTACTAGTTCATCAGCAACAAAGTTCATAGATACACTACCTGGGAGCCTGGAACCTCCATCAACACTCTGCTGCACTCAGAGGATAGTTCGTTTAGCAGCTGTCTGCAATATATTGCTACCTTTGATGAAATGGTTCTGCAACTATTATCCGATTCTTAGAAAGTAACCATCGAGCAGCCCCCTTTACGGCTGTTAGTTCTGCTGAAAGATACTGCAATGACTGCCCACATTGCCATCGAGTTTGCAGCCATCTGTGAAGATTGCTGTATATTCTGGGTGATAAAGAATTTGTGTCTAGATATGGATTCGAATTGGTGTAATCTGTTTGACGTATCGGGTATGGTCCCCAAAACGCTAGTATGGCCAAACTTGATATCGTTTCAGGGCAATACAAATCTCAGTCAAACTGCATTATTGCTCGCTTGTAGTTTACTATACAGGTCTATCGGTGGAAGGTGCCGTAATGTAAGCATTGCTCCTGACCCCTGCACTTTAGCGCTGTTTCTCTCAAGTGACATATGGCCTTACTGGATCTTTCCTCGACATTTTTTTCTAGTTCAATTTTCTATCTAAAATAACTCCCAGTTATTTTATCTCCGCCGAAAGTTTCAGCCTCACCCAGTCCGGTTGCGGCGGTTTGTAAAATTGTATTTTGAAGTGACTGGTGAATAGAAGCATTTCAGTCTTCGCCATCACTTTGAGGCCACTTGCATAGAACCAGTTCTCTAAAAGTATAAATGTGGCCTGCAGTGGCTCATCAGGAGTCTGAAATATTTTGTGTTTTAGCTATGCCATCGTCGTAGGCTATAGTTTGACAACTAGAAAAGCTGTCCCGATGGACTTTCGTTTGTAGCATAATTGTATGCTAATGTATAAGGAAATAAATTAAATGAATTTTTTTGGAAAGATTTTGTATTACCTCCCCTGAAATTTGGTTTGGCGAAAAACCGGTTTTGGAGGTTGTGCTATTTTCAGTAGCGTTTTTCTGGCTCTGGAAATAGCACAAAATCGAAATTCGTTTGTCTCCAAACCAAATTTGAAAAGGGATGCAGGTAAATCGTTCCAACATACATCCAATGTTCAGCCTAGTCACGGCAATGCGGTAAACTGTTATCGGTTATCGGTTCATTAAAGGTGTGTTATCGATGAGGTATAGGCAAATTTTTGATTTGTTGTTAAAGTGTTATAAATTTGGTATCTATAATAAAGGGTATTGAGTTATAGATTTTGTATAGATAAATTATCGGCTTGTTATCGAAGATCTGTAAATTTTTCTATAAGATAAATTTTTCTATAAGTTATCGATAATTTATCGACATGCTATCAACAAGCTACTTATTTTCTATAGAAAGATGTCGATTTATAACAATTAGTAATGGGGGTGTAATCGATTTGTTATCAACAGTTATCGATTTTTATAAAATAGGATATCGATATATTGTCGAAAGCTATCCATTTATTATTGAAAAATTATCTATTATTTATGGATAAATTATCACAAAGTTATTAATTTTTTAACGAAAAATCATCGATTTTTATCGGAAAACTATCTATTTGTTATTGGCGTGCAATATATTTATTATAAAAAATATACCGATTCCTTGTCGAATTAAAAATCCGATGACTCGCCGATATCAAACGTATAACTCGATGATAATAATTTGCTATAGACAATAAGCCGATGTCGGTATCGGATGTTACGGAAAATAGTCCGATCAATATTTTTCTTTAACAAACGAGACGATGCATATAGATATAAGTAACATTATATATAGTGGCAACCCTACGCCAGAATACCATTTTGAATAATCGACGCAAATTGAGCAACGCGTAATTGGCAGAATTCTTCCATACTTTAGTCGATGCTGTTTTCAAATTAAAAATATTCATAAATTAACACACCCTATTATATATACATACATTTGAATGTAAATCTAACATTTGCCACAAATACATACCTTCTTACAACTTCTCGTTGTTGCTTTTAAACACAATCTATTCCAGAAAACTACTGTTACCAACTTTTTTCATTTAGTTTAACTAGCTACCAGGTTCATCGACTGTTCAGTTTGTTCATTCGTACTTTGGCACTTTGGCTTCTAATAAGATTGCATGGCCCCGCCCTGCTGCCAAGGCTGCTGCAAAGAAAAATTGCTACGTGAATACTTCACATGCCTATGCAATACATAGCAATGCGAGAACTTTCATCCGTCTTATGCCGGCTTGGTGGTTATGTTGTGTTCATGGTCAATGGCCGCATAAGGCATTACGCAGAGTATTATGATATAATCTTGGGACGGGCGTGCGCCATCTCTCATATTCTTGTTTGTGACAGTTACATATACATATTACCTCACTTGGACGTACTTATATGTACATTAGGGTGGTTCGATTTATATGGACGAAAGTTAACCGATATCGCGCCATCGATTTTTCGATAGGATTTGGGCTCAAGAAAAAAAGTTCTACTACGCATACCCTAAAAATTATTTTCTAGCCTGCGAAATTTCATTTTTTTACTTTTTTTCGACTTTGATTTTTAAGGTTTTTTTCATGACCCACTAAAAAATGCTCATATGTATACCCTGTCCGACCCAAAAATGTCCGCTAAAAACGTTGTCGATAACAATTTTTTGGGTCGGACAGGGTATATGTACATGAAAATTTTACAATCATATGAACATTTTTAGTAGGTCATGAAAAAACCTTAAAAATTAAAGTCGAAAAAAGTAAAAAAAAATGAAGTTTCCCAGGTTCGAAATTTATTTTTTTGGGAATGCGTAGTGGAACTTTTTTTCCTGAGCCCAAATCCTATCTAAAATCGATGGCGCGATATCGGTTAATAAATCGACCCAGTCTAATATACATACATATATTCCAATTACTACTGCGCCTACAACGCCACCACATGTTACATTTTTTTCGCTTTTTTTCCTAATATTTTATCAAGTTTTTCTACTTTGCTCTATATAATCCAGCTTTACCGACTTTCTTGTTGGATTTTGTTGCTTACTTTTAATTTTTTATTTTTTTATCTTTTGCTTGAAGTCTCTTTATTTACACAAAAGCTTTTGCAGGCACGTTATATTAGCAGTGTGAAAATTATTTCTTTAAAATAACAAAACGTCGACAGACAGTTAGGACAGGCAATAGAATGTTGGAAAATATTTGCGATTAGCAAGTTAATCTATGGGATGCAACGAGATTGAGAAGCCACAGTAGAGGGTTGGTTTGAAATATTCACTTAAGAGTTCTTAACAAGCAAACACAAGATTTGAGCAATGGCAATATTTGTTTTTCTTGTAGATCAACTCATTCCTAAAGCAATAGGCTATCTCTAGCTTTATCAGTAAGAAGTCTACTGGTCAGCGGGTTTAATTCAGTTCTGACAAATGTGCAAAACTAAAGATGCATGAAATGTGCTCTTTAATTTGTTATGGTATCGCATTTACAGTGGAAGCAGTAAGGAAGGCGGTCGGCATGATGTGGTGGTGCACAGTGGCTAGTTATTGTCGGCTGGGGCGGGTCCTTGCCAACCTTACTGTTCCTGCGCCATAAACAGAAAAAAATTCCTATCATGCCTTAAAAAAACTCAGCTGTCAGATTCAAAAAACTTGACAGAAGCGCAGAGACCGACTCAAAACGCTTATAAATTCAAACTAAAACAACATCCAGCCGAACCGGACGTCACGGACAGACCGTTAACATTTAAATTTAAAATTCAAAAAAAAATCTAACGCAAAAAAACATTACCGAACCGGACACGGCTGAAATGAAAAAAAAACGGTGAAAATTAAAATGAGAAAAACAAAAAGGGCCGAATATAACTTGGGGGCGCCGCGGGTGTTGTTGCGACGGCCGGTGCTTATTCCCACCCTCAAAAACCATGGCCACCGACGCACCTATATTTCGGTGACCCCTTACCTGGTAACCCTACGTGCCTTCTAAATGAGCCAGAACACCAGCATTCCCATTTTATTTACAAATTTATTCAAATTTCATTTTTACTAACGTATGTATGCTATAAAAGAAATATTTAAAGCTATACCTATATTACCTCTCTGAAGTTGGCAAGACAACTTTTACGTGGAAAAAAATTACCTATTGGGAAAATTGCCGTGAATTTGCCGTAATTTAGCCGTGAAACAAAAAAATTTGCCGTGGCCATATTTTAGAAAATACAGGGTGGCACGCTAACTTCACGTGAAGTTAGGGTGCCACCCTCAGAAAACCACCTTAGAGGCCAGCTAGGAAGATAATTCTTGCACACGAATTTGCCGTAAATTTGCCGTAGATAAGTGGCATATTTTATAAATTCGAAAAAAGAAATTTCAAATTTTTTTTATAGTGCACCGCCAACTTCACGTGAAGTTAGCGTGCCACCCTAAGAAAACCATCTTAGTGGCCAGCTAGGAAAATAATTCTTGCACGCAAATTTGCCGTAAATTTGCCGTAGATAAATGGCATATTTCATAAATTCGAAAAAAAAATTTCAAATTTTTTTTATGGTGCACCGCCAACTTCACGTGAAGTTAGCGTGCCACCCTCAGAAAACCGCCTTAGAGGCCAGCTAGGAAAATAATTCTTGCACTCGAATTTGCCGTAAATTTGCCGTAGATAAGTTGCATATTTTATAAATTCGAAAAAAAAATTTCAAATTTTTTTTATGGTGCACCGCCAACTTCACGTGAAGTTAGCGTGCCACCCTCAGAAAACCGCCTTAGAGGCCAGCTAGGAAAATAATTCTTGCACTCGAATTTTGCCGTAAATTTGCCGTAGATAAGTTGCATATTTTATAAATTCGAAAAAAAAATTTCAAATTTTTTTTATGGTGCACCGCCAACTTCACGTGAAAGTTAGCGTGCCACCCTCAAAAAACCGCCTTAGTGGCCAGCTAGGAAAATAATTCTTGCACACGAATTTGCCGTAAATTTGCCGTAGATAAGTGGCATATTTTATAAATTCGAAAAAAGAAATTTCAAATTTTTTTTATAGTGCACCGCCAACTTCACGTGAAGTTAGCGTGCCACCCTCAGAAAACCATCTTAGTGGCCAGCTAGGAAAATAATTCTTGCACACAAATTTGCCGTAAATTTGCCGTAGATAAATGGCATATTTTATAAATTCGAAAAAAGAAATTTCAAATTTTTTTTATAGTGCACCGCCAACTTCACGTGAAGTTAGCGTGCCACCCTCAGAAAACCGCCTTAGAGGCCAGCTAGGAAAATAATTCTTGCACTCGAATTTGCCGTAAATTTGCCGTAGATAAGTTGCATATTTTATAAATTCGAAAAAAAAATTTCAAATTTTTTTTATGGTGCACCGCCAACTTCACGTGAAGTTAGCGTGCCACCCTCAGAAAACCGTCTTAGAGGCCAGCTAGGAAAATAATTCTTGCACTCGAATTTGCCGTAGATAAGTTGCATATTTTATAAATTCGAAAAAAAAATTGAATTTTCTTTTTCGAATTTATAAAATATGTCACTTATCTACGGCAAATTTACGGCAAATTCCTGTGCAAGAATTATTTTCTTAGCTGGCCTCTAAGGTGGTTTTCTGAGGGTGGCACGCTAACTTCACGTGAAGTTGGCGGTGCACCATAAAAAAAATTTGAAATTTCTTTTTTCGAATTTATGAAATATGCCATTTATCTACGGCAAATTTACGGCAAATTCGTGTGCAAGAATTATTTTCCTAGCTGGCCACTAAGATGGTTTTCTGAGGGTGGCACGCTAACTTCACGTGAAGTTGGCGGTGCACCATAAAAAAAATTTGAAATTTTTTTTTCAAATTTATGAAATATGCCATTTATCTACGGCAAATTTAGGCAAATTCGTGTGCAAGAATTATTTTCCTAGCTGGCCACTAAGATGGTTTTCTGAGGGTGGCACGCTAACTTCACGTGAAGTTGGCGGTGCCCTATAAAAAAATTTGAAATTTCTTTTTTCGAATTTATAAATATGCAACTTATCTACGGCAAATTTACGGCAAATTCGTGTGCAAGAATTATTTTCCTAGCTGGCCTCTAAGGCGGTTTTCTGAGGGTGGCACGCTAACTTCACGTGAAGTTGGCGGTGCACCATAAAAAAATTTGAAATTTTTTTTTCAAATTTATGAAATATGCCATTTATCTACGGCAAATTTACGGCAAATTCGTGTGCAAGAATTATTTTCCTAGCTGGCCACTAAGATGGTTTTCTGAGGGTGGCACGCTAACTTCACGTGAAGTTGGCGGTGCACTATAAAAAAAATTTGAAATTTCTTTTTTCGAATTTATAAAATATGCAACTTATCTACGGCAAATTTACGGCAAATTCGAGTGCAAGAATTATTTTCCTAGCTGGCCTCTAAGGCGGTTTTCTGAGGGTGGCACGCTAACTTCACGTGAAGTTGGCGGTGCACATAAAAAAAATTTGAAATTTTTTTTTCGAATTTATGAAATATGCCATTTATCTACGGCAAATTTACGGCAAATTTGTGTGCAAGAATTATTTTCCTAGCTGGCCACTAAGATGGTTTTTTGAGGGTGGCACGCTAACTTCACGTGAAGTTGGCGGTGCACTATAAAAAAAATTTGAAATTTCTTTTTTCGAATTTATAAAATATGCCACTTATCTACGGCAAATTTACGGCAAATTCGTGTGCAAGAATTATTTTCCTAGCTGGCCTATAAGGTGGTTTTCTGAGGGTGGCACGCTAACTTCACGTGAAGTTGGCGTGCCACCCTGTATTTTCTAAAACATGGCCGCGGCAAATTTTTTTGATTCACGGATAATTCACGGCAAATTTACGACAAATTCACGTGCAACAATTATTTTCCTAACTGGTGTCTAAGGTGGTTTTCGAAAAGTGTCACGCTAACTTCACGTGAAGTTGGCGGTGCACCATAAAAAAAGTTAAATTTTTTTTTCGAAATTATATAATATGCCACTTATCTACGGCAAATTTACGGCAAATTCGTGTGCAAGAATTATCTTCCTAGCTGGCCTCTAAGGTGGTTTTCTGAGGGTGGCACGCTAACTTCACGTGAAGTTAGCGTGCCACCCTGTATTTTCTAAAATATGGCCACGGCAAATTTTTTTGTTTCACGGCTAAATTACGGCAAATTCACGGCAATTTTCCCAATAGGTAATTTTTTTCCACGTAAAAGTTGTCTTGCCAACTTCAGAGAGGTACCTATATTTATGTCACCCCCCTTTTTTTCTTGACAAGGGTTATAAGCGCTTGGTGTGAAAAAAAATTTTTAATTAATGTGCTTATGAATAGTAGATATATTACATGCAAAGTAAAAATTTGGTTAAATGCCCGTTTTCGTTTCATTCACAAACCTATTCTAGGGCTATACAGTTTGGATACAAATTCCGATATTTGGGGCCCCTTACAAAATTAATAAGTATTTGTAGTGGAACTTATTTTTGAGTTTAACAAAATATCAATTCGGTATAACGCATAGTATAATGACACTAATATGTAATATGTACTAAGAAAATATATTATAAACGCAATTAAGATTAAACTTGGGGTAAATCATACTCCTCGAAGAAATTGTTTCACATATTCAAGTAAAACATAACTTTTAAATTTATAGGAAAATTAACGAAATCGTTTACATGTTCAGGTAAAACGTAAACTGTTTAGCATTTACCAGTCAGTGCTGGTATTGTTTTTTTTTCTCTTGCTTCTAAGTTAATTAAACCTATCTACTTAACTTTACGTTACGTCTACTTTTTTTTTGTATGGTATAATAATTTAACTTTACTACAAGTGGATGCAGCTTGCTCTCTTTAACTTAGGTATATGCATGTATGTATGTATTACGTGTTAAGATTCTATACTAGGGTGATAGCCTTGAATTTGAATATGTCTGTATATTAACAATATATGTTGTTGCAGAGTCAAAAAAAAATTAAAGAACAAGGTTGAGACTACAAATACGTATATTTAGTTCAGTATTGGAACGAACTCACCGCTTTAACCGCTGATATTCGTTGTCGCAATTGGGATGGCCGCAGGCCTATGTTCGCTGCCCTGTGGTTGTTATTGTAACTGGTATTGTTGTAGCCCGTACGGTCGTAGCTGATACGGTTGCGCTAGCATTGTTATAGCCGGTATAGTCGTAGCTGATAAGGATGCGGCTAGTATTGTTGTAGCCGTTATGGTCGTAGCTGATAGGGTTGCGCTAGCATTGTTATAGCCGGTATAGTCGTAGCTGATAAGGATGCGGCTAGTATTGCTGTAGCCGTTATGGTCGTAGCTGATAAGGTTGCGGCTAATATTGTTGTCGGTGGTGACCGTGATAATAGTAGGCGCCGTTGGTGGTGGTTGGCGCTTTGGGTCGAGGTAACCGAGTGAACCGGGTGGCGATAAAGCTTCGTGCTACCCTTTACGAGCCGGATGACTTGGCTCTTTGACGTTGATTGTATTACGCGGCAGCGTACTGCTGGCCCTGGAGGCAGAGGTGGTGTCGGACGCTTTTCCGCAGATGGTAGGGTTCTTCGTAAACGTAGCGGAAGGGGTTTACTAGGTGTGAATACGAACGCCGACCTACTTCAACTGGATCTTGTGTCCACGCAACACAACCGGTGCAAGGTTTATTACCACCCAAAATAGACGCGTAGAAACGAGATTTGTCGGAAAGAACGGTTTCGGTGCTTTGCGCTATCGACTCTTTCCTAGTTTCTAGACAATCACCTGCTTACGCGCACAGCCGGCGAGGATGGTTTGTGATTAGTTGAGTATCGTTGGGGATGCGCAGTGAGCAATAAGGTTACCAAAGCAGTATAGTTGAGTATCGTTGGAGATGCGAGGTGAGCAATAAGATTACTAAAGAAGTACATTGGCGGAACTTGACGCCTTTGCTGCTGAAGTTATGCCCCTAGATGTTATATATCCCGTTTGTATAATTGTAGGGTCGCCAAAATTTCGCTCACGCAATTTTTCACCTTTCCTCTTTTCCTTTTTGCCGGAAAACTCATGGCTTTTTTCGCTAGTGATCGCAGATCTGTCTTTTTCTTGTTTTCGATACTTTTGTATCGCAACTTTCGCCCCATCACCAGTCACTAGGTGTGTTCGCACGAAAATACTCCCAAGTGGACCGTAACCGTAGACCATAACAGCAGACCGTAACAAATTGTTTGAGAGCAAAACGAATTTCGATCCATGTTTATCATCTGTGATAAGTTTCGCTGTTTGCCCCATTGTTCATTTTCTCAGAGAGTTGGGCTTTCTTCGCTAACAGCTTTCCTGAACTCTTGATCCATCTGCATTTGTATTGTTGAAAACCATTTTTTCCTAGAGACATACATGATCTGACAAGGATCGTCTTTCAGATACTCTCAAGTGAGACCTTTTCATATACAACTCAGAACCTAATGCGATGGCAAGACGTTGTCTCCACATACGTAGGAACGCTACCCCTGTTAGCCACAAGAACACTGCTTTGGAGTACAGAAAAAAATTAGACTACCCCCGTCCTTTAGGTATATATGGAAACTTTCCCATGCATTGTGGGCCGCAAATTACAAGCCCTCGCTTTAATCCACCAGCCTTTGAACTCTTCTGAGGAGGCTTTCATGTTGAGACCAATAAAAGCAGGATACAAGGGACCTATTCTTTCTAGGCTCTCAATGCTGAAATTAGATAGCATGCATGAGCATAGGTATTGCCTTACCAAGACTACATCTCTGAACCTGCCTTCCGATTTCGTGTAGTAAACACAGAAACCACGTTCGTTGAGCTTAAAAATCTCTTCTGCCGATGACAGTCATAGCTCGTGAGCCAGCACCACGTCGAACGAAGTTTCACAATGAAACTTGTCCACCTCAAACACCTTCGTCTTCGGGATACCTTTCTACCTTGCCCGTTTTTGGCGTCTTATAATTGTTATCTTGGGGGTCCTTCTTACTATGGCGTACATGAAATCTGGCTGTATCCCAGGACATTTCCCCAAGCTCCGTGTAGAGTTTTTTCACCGCTTGTTTGATTGTTTGAAAATTGTGGTGGTGCTAACCCTCTTTTATAGGCTGAAAGTCCTCGAAGTATTTTCCGACCCTATGTCTGTATTTAAACGATTCAGCGCATCCTCTGGTTTCACTTCCCATAGGATTCATTAGGTATGGTATCCTCGGGATTTACGCTTTATCAACCACCTCAAACGCTCGTGCCTTGCCTTTGGATATTTGGACCTCTGGCGACCTCAGTGTCCCGATATTTTAACACACTTCCGTTTTCTCAGGTCCTCCGGAAACATCTAGATTATTAAACGCGAGAGCAAGAATCTAAGCCAGCAGACATATGTCGAAGGCGCTTGCTAATATTGTAACGAATTTAGTGAAATTTCGCTTATTTGCAACATTCTACTAACGTTCGTATCGCTAAACTGTTGATCAAATAACTCCAATATTCAATAATGCAAAATGGTCTTTATTAGAGTACTTCACAATAACACTTATACTTCGCAACCAATAGCGTGCTTAAATCAAACTGATTCTGCTTGCTCAGCTTTTGCCCTTTTATACTGTGGTCGTTCGCATACTTCTAGGCGCTTCTTCTTCTAGAATTTACTACTTGTTTACCAGCTATAAACTCACCAGCTATAACTACAGATGCACGTTTATAGCTTCTCATATGCGCATGTATATGTGAGTGTTACTTCGACCGATGATTGCATACTTTTGTGAGCATCTCAGATATATTCATGTATATGTGTGAGAACTACTTTGCTGATGATTGCATACTTTTGTGAGTATCTATCCGCTGCTGTATGTACATATGTGTAGACATAATGATTGATTTGTTTATGTAGATACAAGTGACTGCTTAGTATCGGCTTAGTGTTGCTAATATTCGTCACAATATCAATCAGCGCGACAGTCAGGGACTGGTTCGTAACGTTACTCGTCCTCTCTTGAACAGACAGATTCTCTGAGAAAAAGTTACTTTCATTTGTTTTTCATGCATTTCCTCATCTTTGCTCTATAGTGCTTGCATATCGCAACAATTTTTCCTACTTTCTGACATGCATTTTTCGAGATAATTGCTTCATGGGTTGTGGTCTCTTAATGCTGCTATGCACTTTGGAAGGGTTCTCTTATCATGCCATTTTCGCATCCTTCTCCACTCGCTTACACGGTTAAGACTAGCCTGCACTTCCATCACGGAGCTAATTGATTTTCCGGTAATTTCGCTATCCAACACACGCGTCCCTATTCTCCTTTACGAATCCTCCTTATCTATATTACAAAAGTCTGAGTAACTGATCTTGGTCGTAAGACCACCTGTCGCTCAATGGCGGCTCATGAGTTTAAGATTTAGTATCCAAAAGAAAAACTGTCTGTCACAATTTCGCCCCTGACTATTGTAACACTTTCATTACTTCCATAGGAAGCGCTGTATCGGGAAGGCTCCGTTGAATTAAAATACCTCTTGGTTTAAAATCGTTAAATATCAATCATCGTTTCCTACCCTAGCTGAAGGTGGTATTTCGGTCAAAGTTGATGAAAGCCATGTGCACCTTCAAAATAGAAATTTCGTATGCTAAAATCTACTAAAATGTTATTATATCTACGGCTTCGGCCCTTGTTTAGTCTTCCTTACTTGTCTCGATGTTATTATTATTTTTCTATTTTCCACTCCACTCTATTATTCTTTAGTTCTATTCAATTTGAACTCAATTTCTTCCTCCTTCAAAATGTTTCTCTTTTATTTCGTCCTATTTTTAGTGTTTGTTTTTCTTTGCTTAGCGCCATTGTATTCCCACAGAGCAACTTGTGCGTGATGTGCCACAAAAGTGCTTACTGACAATGCAAACAAACTTTTTTTATTTTTTTAGCAGTTCTCCGTGGAGAGCTATTTGGTGGCTTCTTTATTGCACAATGCATTTGAGTTAACCCAAAATCTCAGCTAAATTCGGTCAAGATAGAGTTAGCACATTAATTGCTTGTGTTTTGGCACTAAAATTTGTTGTTTGGAGAAGTACGAAGTGCTAATGCTTTATGTAGGTACGAAATCATTTCATTTGCATTTAGGGTATTCACGCAGTGCCACGGCATGTAATATTGTCATAATATTTATGTGTTGTGGCACTTGCTGAATCTACTTGTAATATTTGAAAATTTTTTTACAGTAATAAGTTTATAATATTATAATAATACATACATTTTGTACGGCTTATGAACAGTGCACACTGGTCGGTCTTATATGGAGTTGGTAGCCAAAAATACTTCCAGTAGAGATATCAACGTGAAACTTTGGTCACGGCTTTACAATATGTGAGAATTATTATACCTTTCATGAACATGAAATGGTATATTAACTTTGGTCCGATGTTTGTAACGTTGAGAAATATAGAAGATAGAATCACCATTAAGTATACCAAATTGATCAGGGCGACGAACTGAGTTGATATAGTCATGTCCGTCCGTCTGTCTGTTTGAACGCAAACTAGTCCCTCAAATTTTGAGATATCTCAATGAAATTTGGCACTAGGATGTATTTTTGTATTATATTAGACATTTGTGGGATCCGGTAGGATCGGACCACTATAACATATATCTCCCATATCAGATAAGACGATTTTGGTCATTCCTACCGCAATTTAGAAAATATAAACGTGAAACTCAGTGATATATATTCTAATATATCTAGAATATATCCTGAAAAAATCACTTTTTATCGGAGCATATAAGTATATCCCATACACCTATCGTTCAGAAGAAAGATCTTTGCCATTTCTAAAGTTGCCATGTGAAAAACATGATTCCTCCAAATTCACACCACAAACGTTAAGTGTTTGCCCTTGGGCTTTGTTGATGGACATCGCAAATGATAAACGCACAGGATATTGTAATCGTTTGAATTCAAATGGCATATCAGTTGAAATCATAGGGATACGCGGTATTAAACAAACTTCTCCTTTTGATTTACCAGTTAAGATCGTAGCTTCAATCAAATTTGGCAATAAATTGTTCACTGCCAATCTGGTGCCGATTATCACAGTTTTGGTGGATTAATATTTCGCAAAAATATAATCAAAGAACCCACTTTCAGATTCAAGGAATGCGGTGGCATACCAGCCGGTTCTAATGAATATAAAAATTTAATTGGATATTTCATTGCCTCATCTTGATCCACAGCGCTGTCAATTGATTTTGCTTGAGGAGTTTTGCTTGAATTTGAAAATTAATGGCATTGATATGAATGTTCTTCGGTGCTAAAATGGCGCGTTCTGTCAACCAATCGTGATTGCTGTAATTCTGAAGAATATTTGGAAAAACACTTCAATCAATACTGTTGATTATCACGTAAATCTGGATTGTTCGACTAAATGCTTCTAGTAATTTTTTATATCGCCATTGTACACTCATCCCATAAAATAATTGACGTTAATCGCAGAACTTTTTCCATAGCAGAATTTCTTGAAATATTGCAAGTTTGGAGTTTCAATCACCTGTACATTCAATGGCAATTTTAATGCAGAGTGTGCTGTCCGACCACCTTCTAATAACGTAGCAGCAATTCCCGAAGATGCAAGTGCCAATGCAATTTTCTGTTCCGATCGAATAGTCGCTAAAATCAGTGATATAACGAACGTTTTGCCTGTACCACCAGGTGCATCCAAGAAATATAATCCACCGGCATTATTGGAAATGGCTTGCATGATTGTGTCATATACATGTTTTAGCTGAATATTCATTTTGGTTATATTCGATTGTACAAATAAACTCAAATCATTAGAATTGAATTCCTGCTCAAGTTGTAATTCACGATCATGCATCTACGATTTGGTGCGTTCATACCCAATTGTACTTATGTTTTATTTGCAATCGTTAGACACATATCTTCAATTATTATCAAAGCTTCGTTGCACATTTCCAAAGTTATCAACAAATCAGGATTTCTTGCATGATGACGCATACGAATTAAAATATCTTCTGCAATGTAATGTTTATATTTGTTCCATAATTCAAGTGGATTTGATGGCATACATGTTGATAATATAATGGCTAATAGCATTCGTATTTGTTGAGGATGAGCCGAAATAGATGCATCATGAAGTGCTGAATCCCAATGTGCGGTTACTAATAAAATTTAGTCGTCAAAAAGGCTATAAACTGATTTCAACGAAATATTTTAAATAGTCAGTTTAAGAGCTATCAAAAAGGTCACTCCTGAGCGTAAACGTGGTACACTATGAAAAATTATGTCAAAATTTACCAATGATGCTGGGGTGTACATGGGGCTTATCGCCCCTCTTTCTCATTGGGTTTTTACAGCGATTGTAAGCCATATTCTATACTATGGAGTTGTTGTTTGGTAAAAAGTCACACAAAAAACAACAACCTCAAAAATTAGAGGAGGTATGCAGACTGTCGATGCTTAGGATTAAGGGAGCCCTGAAAACAACCCCGACGGCTGCACTGTATGCCATTCTGCACATTCCACCTGTAGACCTGGTAGCAAAGAACATAGCATTAACAACTGCAACCAGGCTCGGTGCCTCGGGTCAGCTTGAGCGCCGACCATATGGCCCATAGTAGTATAGCGTCATCAATCACAAGACGAACATACTACCTGATTCGCTATCTGCGCTTCGAGGGAGATCTTAAGGCCACGATAGAGGTGGACGGTTGGCGCAAGGGTGCGCAAATGGCGGACGAGGCGATACATGTGTACACCGATGGTTCCAAATAGTGGAAGGAGTAGGGTCTGCGGTATACTGTGCTGATCCGGAAATAAGCACATCCTACAGGCTGCCGGATTACTGTAGCGTTTTCCAAGCGGAAATATTAGCCGTAACCAAAGCAGTAGAAACCCTGGAAGAGAATAGCTTAAGCTGCAACCGTGTTAACTTTTATATTGACAGTCAAGCAGCAATTAAGGCAATAATCTCGCATAGCACAGCATCTAAATGCGTGTTAGAGTGCAAGCAGTCTCTGGAGAGAATCGGGACAGGGAGAAGCATACATCTATATTGGGTCCCAGGGCATATGGGAATAGATGGGAATGAAAAAGCGGACGAACTAGTCTAAAAAGGGCGCATTCCTTTGAAGCTTGCTCCGTAGACGTCCAATTAGACTGGGCGAGATTAAGCGAAGGCGAGAGGTGCACATGATCGACCAAGCGGGAAAGGCGTGGGTTCAAGCGCGGGGCTGTAAAGTGTCGAAGATTATCGTGTAGGTCTTACAACCTTAGACTAAAAAAGTTGCTTCTATCATTAAAAAGAGAGGACTGTAGACTCATGACGGGTATTCTGACTGGACACTGCCTTCTAGCGTCACATGCCTTTAAATTAGGCTTGGTCAGTGATATCAGATGTAGGAAGTGCGGGTTGGAGGAGGAAACGATCGAGCACATTCTGTGCTCGTGCCCTGCACTTGCCAGGCTAAGACTCCAGCTATTAGGAGTGATACAGCTGTCAGATCTAGAAGCAGCAAATGGCTTAAGTCCTAGGAAGCTTCTAGTATTTGCCAAGAGGACGGAGTTATTTTATAACATAGGTCCTGGTTTTTGATAGGGTTTTTGAGTTTGGTCATTAAAATAAACTTCTGGTAACACTACGGACTCAATCATTCTATGTGAGGTCCTCATGGACCGGCCAGTTGAACCTAACCTACTAATGATTGTATAAATAGCATGATTTATATGATGATTGTAGAAGTAGCAAAAATATTTTAGTTAAATCTTACCAATTTCATGACTGATGGTGCGTTTGAGAATACTCGACGAAAATTTATGACTGCAAGAACACAGAGAAGCTCCCTGAAAGTATGCTTGATGATGTGCTATGCTCAACTTTTGTGATCTCCAGCTTAGAGAGTCGCTGAAAAGTTTTTATTGAGATTTGAGTACGAAAATATCGAATATGATTAAAAAAAGAGAGAAAAGGAACTAGCCCAATTAAAAAAAATTAATAAATACAAAACGTGATATGCCTCCGAAATGATCTAGGGAGTGTTTCTTTTCAAATTTTTCCTACAAGATAGCGGGAGTACGTGTAAAACATGGGGCTTACGGCACCGAACATCATCTGCAAGGCAGATGAGTAAACCCCGGGCAACTCAAACCCCATTTAGCGTATGATATAATAAAAGAAAACCCTTTAATTGAGTTATGCTTGACAACACAAATTTCGTGGTTGAAGGTTGCTGGAAATCAATATATTGTGCCACAAATCGACTGCTGGGCGAAAGATCACCCTATTTAGACTGCGATTTAAAAAACGCCCTATCTGAAGTTAAAACTTAATAAATTGCTACAATAGGTGTGGCGCCTATGATAAAAGTTCTGAGGGAGGTAGTTCTTTAACCGATTTCTGAGCAAGAACACAAAGAAGGCTACTGAAAATATGTTTGCTGACGTCTTGTGCTCAGTTTTGCCATCTTGTGCTAAAAAGATCACTGGGAAAGTGTGATTGAGCTTAGGTTGTGTAAATATATGCTTTGATTGATGTGCAAAGAAAGAAAGAAAGTGAGTTTAGTCCATTAAAATTTTGAAATAAAAAAACAATATCAATTAAAGGAAAATTTTTTACATTCAACGAAGTCATGCTTGATAACACCAATTTCATGATTGTTGATTGCTTTTAGAATACTGTACACACATTTAATAATTATAAATTTAAAGATTTGGTCTATCCATTTGTTACAAAATAAATAAGTATTAATTGCTTAATTTTCACAAACTAGATTATTCTTATAATAAAAAAAATAAAAGTAAGGCGTGATAACCTCCGAAGAGATCTAAGGCCGAGCTTCTCTTCCAATTTGCGTCGTGCTCCTCTTGATTTTCCCTACAAATTGGCCGGACGGGACCACATGTTTTAAGTCGACTCCGAACGGCATCTGCAAGGCAGATGAGTTTTCACTGAGACATTTTCATGGCAGAAATACACCCGGAGCGCTTTCCAAACACTGCCGAGGGTGACCCCGATTAGAAAAATTTTCTTCTAATTTAAAATCTTTATTTCTAAAATTTTGATGTTGCTTATCCGGGGTGCGAACCCAGGGCATACGGTGTGGTAGGCGGAGCACACTACCATCACACCAGATTATTCTTATGCCTTAATAATTTGTATACATATCGTAGTTTTAATATTTAAAAGATTTTGTCATTATTCATTGTTAATTATGTAACAACGCTTTCGAAGTGCGCTTGTTTGTGGAAATTCATGATTGATACAATTTGCAATGTGATGCAATTTGACAGATAAAAATTGAGAAAAAACACATATTTGCTTGATGAAAACCTGTGATTGATGGACAAAACATATTCGCATAATTTGAAAAAAGCTTAACGTAGTTGCTAGTGGTTGTGCTGCTCTTTCCAATACATTTGCTACATTAAAATAAACACGTTGGTCATTCTCAAGATGTACAGCCAAGTGAACAACCGCAGGATGTCTTTCGTGCATTGGAAACGACATAATCCTCCAGACAGCTTCATTGCTACTAATATAGCGCCCCATTTGATACTGAGTAATTTCATCATTTGTATTATCACCAGCAACACCGAAAATTGCATATCACTCCCTTTATTTACATACTTTACAAATATAATTAATGGATTTGACAGAATTACAATATTCCACATTTATATGAGCATTGAATATTTTCGATAATAATGGACAATACGGAACCACCCAACGATTATCAACTTCAACTTCCTGGTTATGCATTCTAAAGGTTGCCGTTTTGCCATTATCATTAGGTGATCTACGTCGATACAACGGATATCCGTCATTGCCCGTTATTGTGTCTGAAGTAAATTGCCTTGGGCTATCGTTCGAACACTTTTCATCAATCATACATGGTGAATTCACATTTAGTTCACCGCACGGTCCATGTATCATGTTTTTAACGACAACTTGAAATAACTCAGGATCAGCAGTGTGATCAGGAATTTCAGCTGATATAAGGTTATCGATTTGATCCGGAGTTATTTTATGTACCAGCCATATTAGTATATGTGCGTGCGGCAATCCCCTTTTCTGCCATTCGATGGAGTACATATGGCAACGCACCTCCCCAAATACATATAATTTCACAATTAAATCCATAAGTGCTTTACATTTTTTGCCGAAAAACACGCGCAGTAATGTCATGACGATCGGTTGTCGACTGTCCTGCAAATAAATTGTTTTTGATGTCATCCCGCTGCGGATTACATGTAAATGTAATGAACAGATCCGGTCGACCGTATTTTCGTACATAACACATTGCGTCTTGTGCATATTCGTTCATATTCCGTGGGCTACCAATATACGAAGATGGCAATATAGTTAAACGTCCGATGTCATTATATTAGCATCATTCGCTATCGCATCTTGCAAATGAATATATTGTTCAGATCTTAATTTTGCTTGGTTGAAACGAATAAAATTAAGACGTTCTGTTTCTATTTTGGCATACATATCAACGATGTACTGATGATATAGTTTACCACATCTCAAGATATAATTTTGTTCTTGTGGACGAACCATCAATCGATACGAATAAAAAGTTCATGGCACTAACTTTTTTCTGTACATGTAGACCTGAAAATAAGTGCAAAATGTGACTTAAGAAATTTATACAAATGATGAAATGTCAACACACTGAAAATATTATTTACCTGTTCGTGGATCAAATCATTGGTATATTGATATGGTAGCCATCGTCACCTTTCCAATGCAATATTGGGTATTGTAATGCGTCGTAACTACGATGAAGTTCCGAAACACGTTGCAATTGCTCATTTCTGCGATGAAGTATAATATCACGGGATTGAAAACTGATCACCAAGAATTACAATTGCAACCTCATCAATTGTCGGTGCATTGAATCGCCTTTCATGCTCTCCAAAAGGTGTTCTATCAGCCCTTATTACGATTTTGTGATTATCAGATGGCATACGATCGAGAGCAATTTTGAACAATTGAACTAATGCGTTATGCTGATGGAAAAACCTTTGTAGCTCACAAATAATTTCTCGTCTTGTATTCAAAGCAATTGCACAACGTTGATCCAATTCACGATTTTCATCACCAATAAAATAAATTTGCAAAAATTTATAATCAGCGTCGGGGTATGGCAATAACGAACCAGCTTGATGATAAATTTGGCCCTGAATCTGCAACATGTATGCAGTTTTAGGTATATGTTGCATAATAATTTTTAAAACTATAGAATACTTTTATGATTCAGATTGATTGGGACAATCCTGTTTAAGTATTTACCTTAAAACGTCGGCATAAAATTATCTCTAATAATGTTAGTAGCACCAAAAGAAGTCATTTGAAATGCCGAATTGTATTGTTGAATATGACTCAAAAAGTGCTTCGAATTTTCAGAAGTCCCAAAAATTAATGAAGACAATGGTTCGGGTGGAGTTTCTAATGCTGGAAATCTCACTTTGCCATTAGCACAACACATGCCGGGCGTTTCACCTGGAAATTTAGCCGCATCACAATGTGGACATATTGCGTCCATTATTCCAATATATCCGTACATACTGTAATCAATCTGACTGTTGTAATTAAAAGCAGCACGCATAATTTCAGGTACAACAGATCTATTTCGTGCATTACGTTCACGCTGCGATGCATTAGCTTGTGCTCGTTCATCTGGAGTCTGTGATCGCCTTTGTAATGCCGCAGCATTTGCATGACGCGTTCGGCGACCTATATTTCCTCGTGTGGGTCGTGGCATTTTTCTTTCAATTAAAAAAGAATAAATTAAATTTAAAAAAATGTCTACATTAATAGTGGTACACCATATGTTTTTTCAAATAAGGAAACACACATGCATTCGTGTATTCACTTCAACAGTTCAAAACTTACCGTTTTTTGCTCGGAAATTCGCTTTGCGCTATATTTCTTCTTTTCACAAATTCACACAAACTTCAATAATTATTAAACAAAAACACTATTTGCATTTTTATGTAATAATTTGCACCGCGGTAATTTCGGACACTACTGAACGTATTGGGCTGCTTCGTTTATTCTGCTAACGAATGTGTTGAGGCCAAAGAAAACGCTCCAGCGATGTTTACACTCCAATGTCATTTATTCTCCTAATTTGAATTTTCTTAATGCTAAAAGCCAAAGCTCTATATACCTATCTATACAAAATATTCATGTATTTCTCTATGCAAAAAAAAGCAAAAACACCGTAATATTGTTCGATGTCTTTTCAAAGCCTACTTTGTTTGTCGATCTGCCTGCTACATACATACATGTTGATATAAATATAATGCAAGTAAGTTTGTAGGTGGGAATAATAAGTAAGCTAGTTAAGACGAAAGTCAAAGGAAAAAGCTTATTAAAATGTATGCAGATAGGCATCGTTCAGATAAGGGGGTTTTTTGCCATTTTTTATATTTATCTTAAAATCGTTTAGGTTTGTACATCTGTTCACTATATATTTATTATCTTATACAACGCATTATTTGGAGATTACGAATGGGATAAGATTATTGTTCAGCCCCATTCATGAAAAATATGAAGTCATCGGCACAGCCGAAGACAGTCCCGTCCTTACTTGTTTTTTATTTATTTATTTATTGTAGACTGCAAAAATAGAAACAAATAAATGCAAGTTTTTTGTTTTGTTTTGTTGTGCATACAAAGTTGTATTTGGTATTCATTTTTATTTCCTTTATTATTAAACATTCGCAGCAATCAAATATGTATCAAACGCGCCATTAAAGGAGCCAAATTTAAAATATTTGTTTGTTACTTGCGAGCCGTAGAGTTTTGTTCTGCCTATCGAAAAGTCTCCTTCTACCTTTATTTATTCATTTTCCTCCTCACTCTTATTTCCACTCTTACACAGACCCTCACTTTCATTATCACTCCTACTCTGACTCTGAATGTGACTCTGTGTTTGAGTCTGGCTGTGATTGTACGTCTAACTCTAACTCCGACTCTCACACTACTTGAGAAAATAATGTTACTGACAGTTTTACGAAATCTTCCTTGTATCTGAAATTTTTTTATACCCCCAAGAAATTTAAAAGTTTCATTTGTTGTCATAAAATTGGTGCAGGTGATGCCTTCATACCGACCCACAACCACCCATTTTCACCGCATGCATACAAAAATTAAGTAGATGTGGGTGGAAAAGTGGTAAGATGTGTCTATCGAAAATACAATGTTCAATAGGTTTAAATAAAGAAATTAAAGATCTTGCATACATACAATAACAAAACCACAAACACACACAAAAGTTACATTTGCATATCGTCGACTGGATAAAATAATGTAGTATGTTACATATGAGCACATATAACATACGACAATAATTTATCAGGGTGACGCTATAGAAAACTGTCGCAAAACATAGTTATGGGCAGAAAGTTGCAGCTGATATTAACACTTTAGAATCTTACAACTTTGACTAATAATAAGATATAACTCCCAACGTGAAGATCGGTGAGGAACGCAACTAAAATTTTAGCTGAATTTGAAATATTTGTGCAAATAAACACTAATAAAGGCACTGGTGAAATTTAAAATAACAAAAACAAAAATACAACAAGCTGAAAACACTAAAGTTATATCAAAATGAAGTAAATACCTTTGACTTCAATACTCATTTCTATTTCTTTCAATACAATGAAATTTTATGTATTTTTAAATAGCTTAAACTGCACTTTATTTTTAACTTGCTCACACTGCAAAAACCAATTAATACCATAACCTCACATTTGAAGCTATTCTTAAGAGTACAGTTCGAATACAACAAAAACAAATATATTTTAAAAGGCTTTCCTAATAAGAGATACTAACGACACATTTGGTGACAAACTTTTCACTTTGGTTTTTTTTTATTTTTGGCCTATGGAACCGACCACTGTGCAGTGTTGTCATTTTAGCTTTTTTCAAGCTAGACTTAGCTTTTTTTCTCCGTTTAGCTTGAAAAGATGCGATTTAGCTTTAAGCTTTTTTCAGCTTTTTTTTAGAAATTTTTTAGCTCTTTTTAACTTTTTTCAAAATTCAATTTTGAGTACATTGAACGAATTTGGGCTAGATTTAAAAAATTTGAGGGACAAAGGAACAGATAATGATGGCATTATGGTAACAGAAATCGAGGCGTAGCAACTTTATTAAGGCAACATAAACCTTATATAGTTTTCATTCCGTATGTGTGCCACTCGATTCTATGACTGCGTCATCTGCTTCCGAGCGAAATCGAATTTTTGATTTCAGAACATTTAACTGGGTTTTTTCTTAGTCCACATGTAGATAAAGGAGCTATGCAATGATGAATGCAAATCGCATCCACACGAATGCGAGAACTCCTTGTTTTTCTGCACGCAATCAGGCTTACATAAGCTGTTATAATAACGAGGTTGGATAAAAAATGGTGTACCATAGTATTGCACATATAAAATTGCTTGGACTTATAATAAGACACTATCTGATAATGGACGTTGTGGCAGCGCGCTGCCCCCAAGTGGCCCAATGCAACCGGGCTAATCCTGTTCACGTAATCGATTTATATATATATTCAGAGTGCTTTGCAGACAGAGTCTATTAACTTTGATTGGGTAACGGTTGGTTGTACAGGTATAAAGGAATCGAGATAGATATAGACTTCCACATATCAAAATCATCAGTATCGAAAAAGATTTGATTGAGCCATGTCCGACCGTCCGTTAGCACGATAACTTGAGTAAATATTGAGATATCTTCACCAAAATTTGGTACACGAGCTTATCGGGACCCAGAATAGATTGTTTTTTTATATAAAACATTTTGGAAAACACAAAAAACCTGATCATTTAGTAAATAATATACCTAGAATGTTGAAATTTGACGGGTAGACTGATATTCAGACTCTTGAAAAAAAATTTCAAATGGGTGTGGCACCGCCTCTTTTATGACTAAGAAATTTTCTGTGTTTCGGGAGCCATAACTCGATGAAAAATTAACATATCGTAGTGAAATTGTGTACGCATATTTTCCTTATAGCAGAAAATATTTCTAGTAAAAAAGGACGAGATCGGTTAAAGACAACGGCAACTTAGATATACAACAAGTTTAAAAGGGTCGTAGACTAGAATAATCTAATACATAAAATTCTTCTGTCATGGTGTTAGAGGCTTAACTCCTCCGAAACGGCTGAACCGATTTTCATGAAATTTTGTGAGCATATTGGGTAGGTCTGAGAATCGGCCAACGTCTACCTTCGCTACGTGCCTAGGGTCTTGAGATCAAAACGTGGACCCGAGTACGCCTAAAATGTGTTTATACAATATGGATATCAAATGAAAGCTATTGATGAGTGATATAGTACAGGATAATTTCCATACCCTTGGGTCTCGAGATATAGGCCAAAACGTGGACCCGGGTACCCCTAGAATGTGTTTATACAATATGGATATCAAAATAAAGCCGTCGATGAGTGCTATAGTACGGGGAAATTTTCATACAACTGGGAGGCTAGGGTCTCGAGATATAGCCCAAAACGTGGACCCGGGTACCCCATAGAATGTGTTTATACAATATGGATATCAAACGAAAGCTGGTGATGAGGCTATAGTACAGGATAATTTTCATACAACTGGGAGGCTAGGGTAGGATATAGCCCAAAACGGGGCCCCGGGTACCCCTAGAATGTGTTTATACAATATGGATATCAAAAGAAAGCTGTGATGAGTGCTATAGCACAGGATACTTTTCATACAACTGGGAGGCTAGGGTCTCGAGATATAGCCCAAAACGTGGACCCGGGTACCCCTAGAATGTGTTTATACAATATGGATATCAAATGAAAGCTGTTGATGAGTTCTATAGTACAGGATAATTTTCATACAACTGGGAGGCTAGGGTCTCGAGATATAGGCCAAAACGTGGACCCGGGTACCCCTAGAATGTGTTTATACAATATGGATATCAAATGAAAGCTATTGATGAGTGATATAGTACAGGATAATTTCCATACCCTGGGTCTCGAGATATAGGCCAAAACGTGGACCCGGGTACCCCTAGAATGTGTTTATACAATATGGATATCAAATGAAAGCTGTTGATGAGTGCTATAGTACAGGATAATTTCATACAACTGGGAGGCTAGGGTCTCGAGATATAGCCCAAAACGTGGACCCGGGTACACCTAGAATGTGTTTATACAGTATGGATATCAAATGAAAGCTGTTGATGAGTGCTATAGTACAGGATAATTTTTCATACAACTGGGAGGCTAGGGTCTCGAGATATAGCCCAAAACGTGGACCCGGGTACCCCTAGAATGTGTTTATACAATATGGATATCAAATGAAAGCTGTTGATGAGTGCTATAGTACAGGATAATTTTCATACAACTGGGAGGCTAGGGTCTGAGATATAGCCCAAAACGTGGACCCGGGTACCCCTAGAATGTGTTTATACAATATGGATATCAAAAGAAAGCTGTTGATGAGTGCTATAGTACAGGATAATTTTCATACAACTGGGAGGCTAGGGTCTCGAGATATAGCCCAAAACGTGGACCCGGGTACCCCTAGAATGTGTTTATACAATATGGATATCAAATGAAAGCTGTGATGAGTGCTATAGTACAGGATAATTTTCATACAACTGGGAGGCTAGGGTCTCGAGATATAGCCCAAAACGTGGACCCGGGTACCCCTAGAATGTGTTTATACAATATGGATATCAAATGAAAGCTGTTGATGAGTGCTATAGTACAGGATAATTTTCATACAACTGGGAGGCTAGGGTCTCGAGATATAGCCCAAAACGTGGACCCGGGTACCCCTAGAATGTGTTTATACAATATGGATATCAAATGAAAGCTGTTGATGAGTGCTATAGTACAGGATAATTTTCATACAACTGGGAGGCTAGGGTCTCGAGATATAGCCCAAAAACGTGGACCCGGGTACCCCTAGAATGTGTTTTATACAATATGGATATCAAATGAAAGCTGTTGATGAGTGCTATAGTACAGGATAATTTCATACAACTGGGAGGCTAGGGTCTCGAGATATAGCCCAAAAACGTGGACCCGGGTACCCCTAGAATGTGTTTATACAATATGGATATCAAATGAAAGCTGTTGATGAGTGCTATAGTACAGGATAATTTTCATACAACTGGGAGGCTAGGGTCTCGAGATATAGCCCAAAACGTGGACCCGGGTACCCCTAGAATGTGTTTATACAATATGGATATCAAATGAAAGCTGTTGATGAGTGCTATAGTACAGGATAATTTTCATACAACTGGGAGGCTAGGGTCTCGAGATATAGCCCAAAACGTGGACCCGGGTACCCCTAGAATGTGTTTATACAATATGGATATCAAATGAAAGCTGTTGATGAGTGCTATAGTACAGGATAATTTTTATACAACTGGGAGGCTAGGGTCTCGAGATATAGCCCAAAACGTGGACCCGGGTACCCCTAGAATGTGTTTATACAATATGGATATCAAATGAAAGCTGTTGATGAGTGCTATAGTACAGGATAATTTTCATACAACTGGAGGCTAGGGTCTCGAGATATAGCCCAAAACGTGGACCCGGGTACCCCTAGAATGTGTTTATACAATATGGATATCAAATGAAAGCTGTTGATGAGTGCTATAGTACAGGATAATTTTCATACAACTGGGAGGCTAGGGTCTCGAGATATAGCCCAAAAACGTGGACCGGGTACCCCTAGAATGTTTTATACATATGGTATCAAATGATATAGCTGAATCATACGAGGAGGCTCACGGGACCCGGGACTAGAATTCAAATGATATCAATGAAAGCTGTTGATGAGTGCTATAGTACAGGATAATTTCATACAACTGGGAGGCTAGGGTCTCGAGATTATAGCCCAAAACGTGGACCCGGGTACCCCTAGAATGTGTTATACAATATGGATATCAAATGAAAGCTGTTGATGAGTGCTATAGTACAGGATAATTTTCATACAACTGGGAGGCTAGGATCTCGAGACATAGGCCCAAAACGTGGACCCGGGTACCCCTAGAATGTGTTTATACAATATGGATATCAAATGAAAGCCGCTGATGAGTGCTATAGTACGGGAAAATTTTCATACAACTGGGAGGCTAGGGTCTCGAGATATATGCCAAAACGTGACCCGGGTACCCCTAGAATGTGTTTATACAATATGGATATCAAATGAAAGCTGGTGATGAGTGCTATAGTACAGGATAATTTTCATACAACTGGGAGGCTAGGGTCTCGAGATATAGCCCAAACGTAGACCCGGGTACCCCTAGAATGTGTTTATACAATATGGATATCAAATGAAAGCTGGTGATGAGTGCTATAGTACAGGATAATTTTCATACAACTGGGAGGCTAGGATCTCGAGATATAGGCCAAACGTGGACCCGGGTACCCCTAGAATGTGTTTATACAATATGGATATCAAGGCCAAATTTAGGGCAGAACAACCTCTGCCGGGTCTGCTAGTAAGCTATAACTTAGCAAAAATTGTTTTGAATCAATGATATTTCACTTATCAAGTTTTATTTTAAGAGGAAATGGGGAGACATTTTTTTCAACGGGCTGTGCCATGTGTTATGTAGAAAAGTAATTTATCTGAAATTAAATGTACAATTGAAGCTCACGCTGAGTATATAATGTTCGGTTACACCCGAACTTAGACACCTTTACTTGTTTTTTTGTGCGTCGCGATCTGATACTGCTCAGATACAGAAGAGATTTCACCAGCCAAGCCTAACAAAAAGTAGATTTACCTTAAACATATCGAAAACTTATAGACTATAGTGGAGTTTTATTTATCATGTATCTCTTTTAAATTAAAACACAGACAGCATTTGATAACAATTTTTTCTATTTTTTATGAAATTGGAGTAATTATTATTTATAATAATTTAAATTTATTATTGTATAATGTCTTTTATGAAAAACATTAATAAAACGCATACAAAGTTGTCTTAAACTTTTAGGTGTTTCTTAGCCTTAAAAATTTTTATTGAGCCTTTTTCGCTTTTTATTTTCGTCGATCTAGCCTTTTTTCTAAAAAAGTTCTGGCAACACTGCTTATGACGCTTTGTGAATACGCCATTTACTAATTTTTCCCACTTATTAATATTCGCTGTGTTTTTTTTTACATCTATATACGTTTACGCTTAAACTTTATATGGACTGCTAAGCGTCAAACACTAAATACACCTCTGAAATTGCTGCGCATAAAATTTTTAATACTAAATTTCAATACGCATTATACTCAAATGCAACTGAAATATGTGTCTATGTTTCACCTCTACACTAATCCTATGTATCACATCTACAAATGGTGTGTGCCCACTATTCATCGCAACCGATTCAGCTATAGGTTATACATAGCCATACAACAGAGGTTTGTGTCTCCACTTTTCGGTACAATATGTTCTGTAGCTAGTTGCCGCTAGATGGGTATCCTAAGCATTATCTGACTGAGGATAAGCGCAAACGTAGACGTATAAACGTGTAAAAAAACACGGCATTTAATTATATTTCTTCAACGAAACTTAATTTTGATTTTCTTTGTCATATCAGATAAATATTTACTTAAGCATCGCAAGCATATAATAGAATTTTCTTACCCACAAACAAATTTTGGCTGACCTACTTTTCAAAGTTCATTTTGAAAGAAGTATTGGGAAGCTTCTTTTGTTTATCATGAAAAGCTTCACAATGTACTCATATACTATATCTCTGTCCTCACTCCATTTTCAAAATTTTCCAACCATCAACAATGTAAAATTAATCATCGTTTTTTGCATATTTAATTTATTTTTTGCTTTCATACTAATGCATTGCTTGCGCTTAAAGCTCACTCCTTTCACATACAAATCTGGCACATTCAAGATACCATTTTCTTGTTACATATTGACAAATTTATATTTATTTATAACAATGTTTTAAAGTACGTCAGGCGTAGTGCCATAAATTGATAAATGACTTTTGCGAACGCGAATGCAACATTTGTTCATCATTCATTCATTCATTCACTCAGTCGTGGTTTACACAGAAGCCTCCCAGGGTAACTTGTTATGTGGCTATCAATGTGGAAATAATATTAAGCAAAAAAAATGAAATTTCTGGTAGATGAAAGAAAAAGGGTTTAAAAGCAATGTTACAAATTCTATACAAAATAATGGTTGGCTGGTGGGTGGAGTGAGCACTTTTAAAGCAGTCAAGTGAATGAGAAAGGTCAAATTGAATAAAAGTATACATTTTTTTTGCTTTATTTATTTTTATTCCTTTTTTCTCTGAAACGTTTTCTCCTATATACATACATATCGTTAGCTTAATGTGAAAATGTGCTAAGTCCTTTTTTTTGACAAAATTGTATTTTAATGCAGTTTTAAAACTGAATTCAAAATACGTCCATCACAAAAAAAAATATTTAAATTTTTAATTTTTACGTGCTGTGGGCAATGATGTGTAAATGTGCTAAGTCGTCAGCTGTTAAAAAAATGTGCTCAGTCAACCTGTCAATAATATCAATCTGAATTACTAGTCATTTCTTTCTGCGCGCATTTTATTTATTTAATTAATTCAGTCTAAAAGTAAATGCTTTGTTGTTGTTGTTGTATTAACGATAAAGACACTCCCCGAAGGCTTTGGGGAGTGTTACCGATGTTGATGGCCCTTTGGCGGATATAGATCCGGTACGTTCCGGTAACAAAGCACTATTAAGGTACTACTAGCTCGACCATCTCGGGAACGATTTATATGACCACATTAACCTTCTAGGCCATCCCGCCCTCCCCACCCCCTAGTTCCATGAGGAACTTGGGGTCGCCAGAGCCCCGGCTGTCAATGAAACAGGATTCGCCACGGTTAGGTGAGTTGACAATTGGGTTGGAGAAGCTATATATTGTGCTGGCAACCCCTTGAAATTGGACTTTACCCAATTGAGACATGCCTTTGGTGTATGATAAATGCTTTGCGCTGACTATAGTCTACTTCAATTCTTACAGGTCGATAACTACACGCTTTCTTACAGACTCGTTCAAAAATAGAAAACAATTCAAGCTTAAACTTATATAAGCTGTTATTAAATTAATAACACTACTGAATCGATTTGCTAGATGTATAGTCCTAGTTATAGGTTCATTCATAGCATAATTCGTTTTATGAGTTATTTCGATAAATAATCTATTATGCCGAAGATCACGCAGTGGAATATATGGAATGAACAAAGTAGATAAATCAGAGCAATTAGTGCTAAGTTTATTACATTATAGGCAAGCATGAGTGAGATAAAAGTTCTTCTGTCATGCAAAGCCTGAAGACCAAGCAATTTGTGACTGCTGGTATATGATGGGAGGCCGTCTGGCCAGTGAAGCATACGTAAAGCAATTTTGTAAAAATTTTGGAACTTTCTCAATTTTATAGGAGCTAGATTCATAGAAAGGATTCCATATTATTGAGCAATATTCAATACCACTTCTGACCAAGGATATATAAAGTGCCTTCAACGTCATAGGGTCCTTAAAGTCACTGGTGTTACGTCTACTGAACCCAACCATTGCAACAAATTTTGAAACAACGAAATCAATGTGACTAGAAAAAGAGAGTTTGGAGTCAAAAATTACAACCAAGTCTTTACTCTCTTGACAACGATTAAGAGATTTAGCATTTAGTTTGTAGATAAAGTATGTGGCAGTTGTCTTTATGGAATAAGACACAACACAGCATTTGTTTGAATTTAAAAATAAGTTATTGTCTGCGCACCATCCGGCAAAAGAGTCCAGATCAGAACCGTTAGAAATAAAATAAATAAATAAATGTAAGGCGCGATAACCTCCGAAGAGATTTTAGGCCGAGCTTCTCTTCCAATTTACGTCGTGCTCCTTTTTTTAATTTTTCCTACAAATTGGCGGGACGGGACCTACTTGTTTTATGCCGACTCCGAACGGCATCTGCGAGGCAGATGAGTTTTCACTGAGAGCTTTTCATGGCAGAAATACACTCGGAGTGCTTGCCAAACACTGCCGAGGGGCGACCCCGCTTAGAAAAATTTTCTTCTAATTGAAAAACCTTATTTCTAAAATTTTGATGTTGCTTTGCCCGGGGTGTGAACCCAGGGCATTCGGTGTGGTAGGCGGAGCACGCTACCATCACACCACGGTGGCCGCCAATAGTTAGAAATAGTTTGACAAATAAATAGTATTTTTTGTGAAATATATAGTTTTAGTGTTATATTTCAATCATTAAAGGGGAGGAGTGATGGGGAAACATATTGAGTAAAAAGTGCTAAGTCAGGAGAAAAAATTTGTTTTGAGTGAGGAAATTGTGCTAAGTCATAAAATAGCTGCTGGGTTAGCATACATGATTTTTATTTATCTTTTTCAAAGCTTCTACACTCAAAAGTATTGCAACTAAGGTATCCTCATTCACAGTTTTGAAAAAAAGGTTATTTCAAAAATTATTCAGTTTTTTTCGTCTCCTGTAAAATTCGTAAAAAGTGACTTAGCACATTTTCACATTAAGCTAACGATATGTAGCTATTATTAAGCTGATTTCAAAACCAATAAGAAAGTCTTAAGGCAAGTTGAACTTTTTATGTATCGAAAGTTCTTCTCATTGAAAAAATTTCAAAATCAATTTAAAAATGGCACCACTACCAATGCCAAAAACCTATTTAAACTATGAGACTGCTGATATGCATATTAAACGACGCTACATGTGAAGCATGTTGTTGTTTTGAGAAACCAGCAGGTCTTATGCAAACGATAATTTTGTTTGCTGATATTCAAAGTGTTTAGAAAAACACACGGGAAAATTTTAGTTGTAGTATTTATCGTTTTATAGGTTGAAACAGTTCTTTGTGCTACTTTGTTATTAGTCAAATAAATAAAGATAAAACGAATAAATAAAAATAACTATAAACTAAAAATAATCAAATTAAATTAAACTATATAACACAAAACAAACAATAAAATAAAACAAAACAAAATAAAGGAATGGGAGGGAGGAGAGGGGGAAAAATCGAAAGGAACCAAGAGGAAAAGAAGAAAATGATATTAAAGGAGAAGGAAAATACAAGAAATGGAAAGGAACAAAAGAAAAAGGAAATAAAAGGAGGGAAAAGAAAATAAACGAAAGCAAAGTATGAACTAGTGTCACTTGTGGTGGTGGAATTCAACCCACTGGGTCAACTCCAATATACATAAATGATGTAGTGAACGCCAAACTAAAAACATGATTTTCTGATATACAACCTCGTTCTAGAAACTGTAGCACGATGGGACCCGATAGTGTCAAGGCCCAAAACTCACTAAAGTAAAGTTGCCCCACATCAGCTCTATTTGGAGCAACACTGAAGAAACATCGATCGGCTATAAAGTAAATTTTTAAGGTTTTTATTTTAAAACCTTTTCTTTTCAATATTGGCAATACGACTGATTTTAGTTTTTTAGTATTGTTTAGGATATATATAAGTGGTTATTTGGCGACTTTGCAAATATGTTTTAAGCTGGCTTGAGGTCCGTGGATGATAAATGAAAACGTAAGTTTTATTTATTTTATTACCAATATATTTCGATTAC
>JARSSU010012187.1:0-15087 GCA_029619165.1 Eurosta solidaginis | reverse complement strand
GTAAATTTAGTAGCTGATAGTTTGTGGAAGAGCGAGGTAATTTTATCTGTGTCTTCACCTAGTCGTTGAGCTGGTTAATGCGAAAGAAGGAAGGTTTCTTGATTGGGAGTGCAGTGGATGAGATTCGTTTCTTGACGTGTTTCTTTTTATAGTTTTCGATCATTCATCATATTTCCAGCAATTTCTTGATCTTATTTGTCATTCAGCAAGACAGAATCGTCATGACTTTTATGAAGAATTTATTTTATTTTATACCGGGATTTGTCACTTCACAAATGTGGTTTTTGTGCAATTGTTTGATCTTAGAGAATTTGTGTACCTATTTTCTATTATTTTAAATTGCCTACTCGAGTAAATATTCAATTATTTTATCAATTTGTCCCTCAGGACAACTGTGTTTTTCTTAAAAATTTCAAATCCTGGATTGGCGGCATTCTGTGTACAAACGTGTGTACAGCCTGATAAGTAATTGTCCTAATCAATTTTTATCATCTACAACCAGGTTGCTTGTATTTTAACGCTACCATTTTAGGAGCGCGACATGTCTTATTGCTGCAAATTTATATAGCGCTGTCACTTATATTTTTATAGGTTCTCGTTGTGACTTTTCTTCATTCTTTTCTTTTTGTCGTATGGCTGGTTTCTTAAATTTTTCTGTTTTTCGTTTTTTGCCTATTCTCCACTGTCCTAGAATGATATTGCTTCTCTGACTATTTTTGTCAGGAGTCATCAAAGGATTATGCGACATTTTGATTTGCTGTTTCGCGCTTTAGGCAGGTGTGCCTGTTACTGTCGATTGTGACATTTTTAGTTTATTATTTGAGATTTATGGAATTGTTATATCGCTCTTCCTCAGCTTTGGGTTGGCAATGTGTGTAGCGAGAGAGAGAGATATTAGACGCGCGCTGTTGCGCGTTAATTCATTTGCCTATATTAAATTTCATATAGTTTTAAATATAGCGGCTATCCGCTATGATATAATAGCACTATTGTGCATATTAAAGAACCTAACACAAATGTCTGTAGGTTTTGTGTCTACTTGGCTTGTGACTCATATTTATCAATTTGTGTTAACTACTTCCTCTTCGGAGGTTCTTTACCGAATTCATAGCCAGCTATTGCTATCATTATGCCTTGTGCTATTTTGTCCACCAAGACATTTTGAAAGTTTTCTAATGTTAATAAGAAGTTAGATAAAAAAATGTCGATATGTTGATTAAAAATATTTTATATATATAGCTTTAATATTCCAGAAAAATATATTTGGAAATATTCTTATCCATTTGTATTAAACTAACTTTCAGTATATATATATGTGCTACCTAACATTTGGAATTGTTGGGAACCACTTTCCTCATCATACGCATTATTCTTCCACCTTGGTAGTGGGGTTTATAATGTGTTAATGTGGGTTTCCCTTTCCATACCTATTGTCTTCAAAATTTCTTTAAACTCTCTAACTCTTTGGTAGGTCCCTAGTATGTCGGGTATTTTGTCCCACCATAGAGAGGAAAGTCTGAGGAATTTCTTTGCATAGTAGTGGACTGAATAATTTAAATTTTAAATTTTAGTAAAATTTTTATGGATCTCTCCAGAGGCTAGGTGAAATGTTTGAAGTATTGATTATTATAAATATTCCAACTTACTTTAACATATCTTTATAAAAATTTAAGATAATTTTTTTGAATTAAAAAATTTTAATTTTCTGCTACTTCTTTTGCCATAAAGAAATTTACTTTATATTTTAGTGGGAAAAAAAATGAAAAATTATCCAAGGTTTAATACAATTGTTTTTCTAAAACCTAATTTCTTTTATATACCTACTTAAAGAGTGCCACCTAAGCAAAACTTTCGTTTTTGCTAATGGTTAGGCGTCCCTAGCCGCTCAATTGATTCTAAAATGTATACTTAAATATTTATAACTCCTTGTCGGTCTGGATGTAGTTTGCGTTTAATTTGCTGTTGCTGAAGATTTCCAACATTTATTCTACCTCTTTTGCTATATTTGATCCGTACATTTTTATTCCAGCTGCTTACGTTTTTGATTTGATCCGTTCTCCTTATTGCCTTTTATTCCACTTCGCTTATGCGTTTTACTTGATCAGTCATCCTTCGATTACTGATTTGCTCCAATTTCATAACTGTTGATTTTGGTTTTAATTTGTTCAGCTCCTGATGATGTTAGCAAAACAATTTTTGTATCCTTTTTGTAGCGTAAAATATCTTCTTTCTTTGTATCTTTGTTACGTTCAGGACTACTTTAGTTTGGCAGGATCTTTAGTCCTTCTTTTCAAAGTCTTGGCAGTTAGTGAGCTGTTTGTGAGATGGCAGGATCTCTGTCCAGGCAAGATCTAGCGAATTTTGCTTATGAGCAAATTTTCAGCTAAGTTAAGATCAAGCTGGCAGGATCTTCTCCATCAGAACGTTTTAGCAGTTGTGCTGATTTTGTTCTGAGCTGGCAGGATCGCCATGAAATATCGTAATAGAAAGACGTTGCACGTTTGATTGTGCGACATTAAGTCTCTCTTTATTGAATAATTATTGTCTTTTATACTAATTTACTTAACCTATACATTCATAAATATCTTAATACTAATAACTAAAAATAAGTACATAGGAAATGGGTTATGCATACATGTACGTTTGTATACAGTCTTTGTATACATGTAGTTTTGTATGCATAACTCCATACATGTAGTTTTGTACAATTTGCAGCGTCAGCAGATCAGTTTGAATTTTTGGTATTTTCCCACAATAAGTTGAATGTTTGTATGTATATTACAATGATTGTGTGTTTTATATGTATAATTTATTAACTGTGTTATGTGTCTCATATTCGGCATTCCATGCCGTCTGGGTAGTTCAATAATTGTAATATGATTATTAAATATTTGAATTTGTTACGCGTAAAGCCGCAAGTATGTTACAGTATGGTGTGGCATATAATGATACAATACAGTGTGTGACGTATATGCTACAGTACCTTCCGGCATCATTTCTGATGGTTTTTCGGGATTGTTTCGGGTTCATTTGGGGTACCTGCCGGTATAATTTCTAGATGGTTTTCGGGATCCGTCCGGGATCCCGTGGGGGTAATTCGGGACTTTTTCTCGACTAATACGGGATCATTTGGGGACCTTTCCGCATCATTTCTGGATAATATTTATGGATCCGTCCGGGATCCCGACGGGGTCATTTCGGGACTATTTCGGGATCGTTTGGGGTACCTACCGGCATCATTTCTGATGGTTTTCGGTATCCGTCCGGATCCCGTCGGGGTCATTTCGGGACTTTTTCGGGATCATTTGGGGATCCTTTCGACATCATTTCTGGATGGTTTTCGGGATCCGTCCGGGATCCCGTCAGGGTAATTTCGGGAATTTAGGGGATCATTTGAGGACCTTTCCGGCATCATTTCTGGATAGTATTCTGGATCGTCCGGGATCCCGACGGGGTCATTTCGGACTATTTCGGGATCGTTTGGGTACCCTAACCGGCATCATTTCTGTATGGTTTTTCGGTATCCGTCCGGGATCCCGTCGGGATAATTTCGGGACTTTTTCGGGATCATTTGGGATCCTTCACATCATTTCTGGATGGTTTTTCGGGATCCGTGCGGATCCGCCGCGGTCGTTTCGGGGACTTTTTCGGGATCATTTTGGGTCCCTTACAGTCATCATTTCTGGATAGTTTTCGGGATCCGTCCGGGATCTCGTCGGGGCCATTTCGGGATCATTTGGGGTCCCTTCCACCATCATTTCTGGATGGTTTTCGGGATCCGTCCGGGATCGCTTCGGGGTCATTTCGGGACTTTTTTCTGACTAATACGGGATCATTTGGGGACCCTTTCGGCATCATTTCTGGATGGTTTTCGGGATCCGTCCGGGATCCCGTCAGGGTCATTTCGGGAATATTAGGAGATCATTTGAGGACATTTCCCGGCATCATTTCTGGATAGTTTTCTAGATCCGTCCGGGACCCCGACGGGGTCATTTCGGGATTATTTCGGGATCGTTTGGGGTACCTTCCGGCATCATTTCTGGATGGTTTTCGGTATCCGTCCCGGGATCCCTTCGGGGTCATTTCTCGACTAATACGGGATCATTTGGGACCCTTTCGACATCATTTCTGGATGGTTTTCGGATCCGTCCGGGATCCCGTCAGGGTCATTTCGGGAATATTAGGAGATCATTTGAGGACATTTCCGGCATCATTTCTGGATAGTTTTCTGGATCCGTCCGGGATCCAGTCGGGGTCATTTCAGGACTTTTTCTCGACTAATACGGGATCATTTGGGGACCCTTTCGGCATCATTCTGAATGGTTTTCGGGATCCGTCCGGGATCCCGTCAGGGTCATTTCGGGAATATTAGGAGATCATTTGAGTACTTTTCCGGCATCATTTCTGGATAGTTTTCTAGATCCGTCCGGGAACCCGACGGGGTCATTTCGGGATTATTTCGGGATCGTTTGGGGTACCTTCCGCATCATTTCTGGATGGTTTTCGGGATCCGTCCGGAATCCCGTCAGGGTCATTTCGGGAATATTAGGAGATCATTTGAGGACATTTCCGGCATCATTTCTGGATAGTTTTCTGGATCCGTCCGGGATCCGTCGGGGTCATTTCGGGACTTTTTCTCGACTAATGCGGGATCATTGGGGACCCTTTCGGCATCATTTCTGGATGGTTTTTCGGGATCCGTCCGGGATCCCGTCAGGGTCATTTCGGGAATATTAGGAGATCATTTGAGGACATTTTCCGGCATCATTTCTGGATAGTTTTCTGATCCGTCCGGGATCCCGACGGGTCATTTCGGGACTTTTTCGGGATCATTTGGGGTCCCTTCCACCATAATTTCTGGATGGTTTTCGAGATCCGTCCGGGATCCCTTCGGGGTCATTTCGGGACTTTTTCTCGACTAATACGGGATCATTTGGGGGCCCTTTCGGCATCATTTCTGGATGGTTTTCGGATCCGTCCGGGATCCCGTCAGGGTCATTTCGGGAATATTAGGAGATCATTTGAGGACATTTCCGGCATCATTTCTGGATGGTTTTCTGGATCCGTCCGGGATCCCGACGGGGATCATTTCGGGATTATTTCGGGATCGTTTGGGGTCCCTTCCACCATCATTTCTGGATGGTTTTCGAGATCCGTCCGGGATCCCTTCGGGTCATTTCGGGACTTTTTCTCGACTAATACGGGATCATTTGGGGACCCTTTCGGCATCATTTCTGGATGGTTTTCGGGATCCGTCCGGGATCCCGTCAGCGTCATTTCGGGAATATTAGGAGATCATTGAGGACATTTCCGGCATCATTTCTGGATAGTTTTCTGGATCCGTCCGGGATCCCGACGGGGTCATTTCGGGATTATTTCGGGATCGTTGGGGTACCTTCCGGCATCATTTCTGGATTGTTTTCGGTATCCGTCGGGGATCCCGTCGGGGTCATTTCGGGACTTTTTCGGGATCATTTGGGGTCCCTTCCACCATCATTCTTTTGGGATCCTTTCAGCATCATTTCTGGATGGTTTTCGGGATCCGTCCGAGATCCGTCGGGGTCATTTCAGGACTTTTTCGAATCATTTGGAGTACCTTTCTTCATCATTTCTATATGGTTTTGGGGATCCGTGGATCATTTCCGGCATCATTTCTGGAGCATTTTCGGGTCCGTCCGGGATCCCGTCTGTGTCATTTCGGGAATATTAGGGGATCATTTGAGGACCTTTCCGGCATCATTTCTGCTGGTTTTCGGATGCGTCGGGATCCCGTCAGGGTCATTTCGGGACTATTAGGTGATCATTTGAGGACCTTTCCGACATCATTCTGGATGGTTTTCTGTATCCGTTCGGGCATCCCGAACGGGGTCATTTCGGGACTTTTTCGGGATCATTTGGGGTGCCTTCCGGCATCATATCTTGCTGTCAGGGTCATTTCGGGACTATTAGGCGGATCATTTGGGTACCTTCCGGCATCATTTCTAGATGGTTTTCGGGATTGTTTCGGGTTCATTTGGGGTACCTTCCGGTATCATATCTAGATGGTTTTCGGGATCCGTCCGGATCCCGTGGGGGTAATTTCGGGACTTTTCTCGACTAATACGGGATCATTTGGGGACCTTTCCGACATCATTTCTGGAATAGTTTTCTGGATCCGTCCGGATCCCGACGGGTCATTTCGGGACTATTTCGGGATCGTTTGGGGTACCTACCGGCATCATTTCTGGATGGTTTTCGGTATCCGTCCGGGATCCCGTCGGGATCATTTCGGGACTTTTTCGGATCATTTGGGATCCTTTCAACATCATTTCTGGATGGTTTTCGGGATCCGTCCGGGATCCCGTCAGGGTAATTTCGGGAATATTAGGGGATCATTTGAGGACCTTTCCGGCATCATTTCTGGCTGGTTTTCGGATGCGTCGGGGATCCGTCAGGGTCATTTCGGGACTATTAGGTGATCATTTGAGGACCTTTCCGACATCATTTCTGGATGGTTTTCTGTATCCGTTCGGCATCCCGACGGGGTCATTTCGGGACTTTTTCGGGATCATTTGGGGTGCCTTCCGGCATCATATCTTGATGTCAGGGTCATTTCGGGACTATTAGGCGGATCATTTGAGGACCTTTCCGGCATCATTTCTGGATAGTTTTCGGGATCTGTACGGGAACCCATAGGGGTAATTTCGGGATCATTTTGGGTATTTTCCGGCATCATTTCTAGATGGTTTTCGGGATCCGTCCGGATTCCGTCGGGGTCATTTCGGGACTTTTTCGGGCTATTTTGGGGATCATTTGTGGACCTTTCCGACATCATTTTTTGATAGTTTTCGGGATTCGTCCGGGATCACGACGGGGTAATTTCGGGACTTTTTCGGGGCTATTTCGGGATCATCTGGGGTATTTTCCGGCATCATTCCTAGATGGTTTTCGGGATCCGTCCGGGATCCCGTCGGGGTCATTTCGGGAACTTTTTCTCGACTTATACGGGATCATTTGGGGACCCTTTCGGCATCATTTCTGGATGATTTCGGGATCCGCCCGGGATCTCGTCAGGGACGTTCCGGGACTATTAGGGGATCGTTTAGGGACCTTTCCGGCATCATTTCTGAATAGTTTTCGGGATTCGTTCGGGATCCCGTCGGGGACATTTCACGACTTTTTCGGGATCATTTGGGGTACCTTCTGGCATCATTTCTGGTTTGTTTTCGGGATTCGTCCGGGATCCCGTCGGGGTCATTTCGGGACTATTAGGCGATCATTTGGGGACCTTTCTGGCATCATTTCTGGATAGTTTTTTGGGATCCCGTCGGGGTCATTTCGGGACTATTTCGGATCATTTGGGGACCCTTTCGGCATCATTTCTGGATGGTTTTCGGGATCCGTCCGGGATCCCATCAGGGTCATTTCGGGACTATTAGGCGATCATTTGGGGACCTTTCTGGCATCATTTCTGGATAGTTTTTGGGATCCCGTCGGGGTCATTTCGGGACATCATTTGGGGACCCTTTCGGCATCATTTCTGGATGGTTTTCGGGATCCGTACGGGATCCCGTCAGGGTCATTTCGGGATTGTTAGGGGGATTATTTGAGGACCTTTCCGGCATCATTTCTGGATAGTTTTCGGGATCTATACGGGAACCCATCGGAGCAATTTCGGAACTTTTTCGGGACTATTTCGGGATCATTTGGGAACCTTTTAGGGGCCATTTCATGACTTTTTCTGTATTATTTCGGGATCATTTGGGGACCCTTCCGGCATCATTTCTTGATGGTTTGCCGGGTCCATCAGGGTCATTTCGGGACCATTTTGGGATCATTTGGGGACCCTTCCGAGGTCATTTCTGTAGGAGTCAGTTCGAGATATTTTTGTAACTTTTTCGGGATAGTTTTGGGACCCTTCCGGGATCATTTGTGTATGGTTTTCGCGATCCGTCGTGGATCCCCTCGGGTCATTTCGGAAATTTTTCTGGACTATGTCAGGATAATTTGGGAACCCTTCCTGGATATTTTCTGGATGGTTTTTGAGATCCGTACGGGAGCCCGTCAGGGTCATTTCGGAACTTTTCCGGGACTATTTCGGGACCATTTTTGTACCCTTCAGGGATCATTTCTGTGTGGTTCTCTGGATAAGTCTAGAATTGTGTCGTCGTCATTCCGGGTTTTTTGGGGACTATTCCGGGAACTTTTGGAGACCCTTCCGGGGCATTTCTGGACGGTTTTCGGGATCCGTCCGCGATATCGTCGGGGTCATTTCGTGGCTTTTTCTGGATAACTTCGGGATCATTCGGGGATCCTATCAGGTTATCAGCACATTATTTTATTTGCAAATAAAATGCATTAGACAGACAATTTTTTTAAACAGATAACTTGATAAGCAGGCTAACGTGAATAGCCCATATATTTCATTTTCTCCTTGCGGACGGGGCCGCGGGTAAAGGCTAGTATATTATAAATGGCAAAGTTTGGATGTGAAGATGTTTGGATGTTTGTCCAGACGTTTGTCTTTGTGACTCAATCACGCAAGAACGGCTGACCGATTTGGATGAAATTTTGCACACATATAGCCAATAGTCTAGAAGGATCTACTAGCTATAATATTTTTCAAAAGGGCGTGGTACCGCCCCCTAGGAACAGTTATAATTTAATTATTAATATTTTTTCGTCTTTGCGACTGAATGACGCCAGAATGGCTACACGGATTTTGATGAAATTTGGGACACAAGACAGTAGCCTACTAGCGAAATTTTTTCGAACATGGAAAGAGGGGTGGGGGTCCCACGACCCCTTCGAGCAATTACTTTTTAATAATTTTTACACATTCTAACTTACGTATACTGGCCTTCACCAATATCACAGACTCAGGGTCAAATAAGGCGAGGGCTTACATGTAAGCAGTGACACCCTCCTTTATGTTGTTGTGTGTAGCAATGCTCGCCCCACTAATAGCCGCGACCGATCACAAATTGTCATCAATACCTCTAACGGGAGTCCAAGGAAACTTGCACGTGTCAACAGGGTGGACCATAAGGAAAGGGGTGTTAGAGGCGTTTGGTTCCACATTACAATAAAGAGATGGTGGTGTCATGTGGGGACACATGCAAGCAGGCATACATTTTGTATGTCGGGGTTGATTCTGGATAGGTGAGAGTTATACCTGTTACAGTATCCAGAACGAAGTTGAGCAAGAGTGACACAGCGTTTCCCCTGGGAGTATGCGTTCCTCTTCTGCGAGTTCTGGATATTTTTCTTCGAGTACTGGATTCACGGGCAATTCCCGACATAAAGGTCCGACGCCTGTCTATGGAGTTCCACCAAGGACCTGCTTGTGTTTTTCCGCTTCATACGGCTGGGTCTCAGGTGCCGTATTTCCTCCTTATGGCCCTAGGCGGTGCTGGTTCGTCAATCAGATGTCTGTTGGGATGCCCAGGTTTCTGGGTATCAACAGAAACTGTTTGGTCAGCATCTCATTTCTCTTCTGATGGGGAGTATTCTCCCTCATATGCAGATGGGTTCTGGGACATAAGAAGACAGCCCGTGGCGATTCTGAGAGCAGTATTTTGGCAGGCCTGTAGTTCTTCCAGTGTGGTGGTTTTAGGCTGGCGACCATATGGGTGACGCGTAGCACGTAATCGGCTGGCTAATTGCTTGTATGAAGAAAATTATCCCTTTATCTTCCCCTCTGGTGTAAAATCTATAAATTGTTATAACTCAATATAAATTTTCTCCTAAATCAATAGTTTTTGGTATCTGGCACATACAGAACGAGATATAAGCAATTTTGGAAAAACGATCAGTGGTCCCCTCATCTCCTCCCGCCATCCACCCCTGCAATTGTTTTATTATAGCACGCTTTTATTAGCTTTATCCTGTATGTTTCTATGTAACTCTTCATTCGACTCCAACGCGCTGCTTGCCTTATTAACATGGTTTTATAATAGCTTCACCTTATTTGTAATCCGTAAGGGTCATATCGAGACCCTTCCGGGATCATTTCTGGATGGTTTTCGGGATCGGTCCGGGATCCCGTCGGGGTAATTGCGGGACTTTTTCGGGACTATTTCGGGATCATTTTGGGAACCTTCCGGATCATTTCTGTATAGTTTTCGGGATCCGCCCGGGATCCCGTCGGGGTTATTTTGGGACATTTTCGGGACTATTCCGGAATCATTTCGGGACTATTTCGCGATCATTTGCGGACCCTCCCGGCATCATTTCTGGATGGTTTTCGGGATCCGCCCGGGATCCCGTCGGGGTACTTTCGTGATCATTTGCGTACCTTCGAGAGATAAATTCTTGATGGTTTCCGGCATCATTACGGAACTTTTTCGGGGTTATTTTAGGACCCTTTAGGCATCATTTCTGGATGGTCTTTTGGACTTTTTTGCGACTAATACGGGATCATTTGGGGACCCTTTCGGCATCATTTCTGGATGGTTTTCGGGATCCGTCCGGGATCTCGTCGGGGTAATTTGGGGACTTTTTCGGGATCATTTGGGGGCTCTGCGGCATCATTTCTGGATGGTTTTCGGGATCCGTCCGGGATCTCGTCGGGGTCATTTGGGGAGTTTTTCGGGATCATTTGGGGGCTCTTCCGCATCATTTCTGGATGGTTTTCGGGATCCGTCCAGGATCCCGTCGGGGTCATTTCGGGACTTTTTTACGACTAATACGGGAACATTTGGGAACCCTTTCGGCATCATTTCTGGATGGTTTTCGGGATCCGTCCGGGATCTCGTCGGGGTCATTTGGGACTTTTTCGGGATCATTTGGGGGCTCCTCCGGCATCATTTCTGGATGGTTTTCGGGATCCGTCCGGGATCTCGTCGGGGTAATTTGGGGACTTTTTCGGGATCATTTGGGGGCTCTTCCGGCATCATTTCTGGATGGTTTTCGGGATCCGTCAGGGATCTCGTCGGGGTCATATGGGGACTTTTTCGGGATCATTTGGGGGCTCTTCGGCATCATTTCTGGATGGTTTTCGGGATCCGTCCGGGATCCGTCGGGGTCATTTCGGGACTTTTTCGCGACTAATACGGGATCATTTGGGAGCCCTTTCGGCATCATTTCTGGATGGTTTCGGGATCCGTTCGGGATCCCGTCGGGGTCATTTCGGGACTTTTTCGCGACTAATGCGGGATTTTTGGAAACCATTTCGGCATCATTTCTGGATGGTTTTCGGGATCCGTCCGGGATCCCATTAGGGTAATTTCGGGACTATTAGGGGATCATTTGGGGACCTTTCCGGCATCATTTCTGGATAATTTTCGGGATCCGTCCGGGAGTCCCGTCGTGGTCATTTCGGGACTTTTTCTTGACTAAAACGGGATCATTTGCGGACCCTTTTGGCATCATTTCTGGATAGTTGTCGGTATCCGTTCGGATCCCTTAAGGGTCATTTCGGGACTATTAGGTGATCATTTGAGGACCTTTCCGGCATCACTTCTTGATGATTTTCGGTATCCGTTCGGGATCCTGTCGAATCATTGCGGGACTTTTTCGGAATCATTTGGGATCCCTTCCGGCATCATTTCTGGATGGTTTTCGGGATTTGTCCGGGATCCCGTCGGGGTTATTTCGAGACCTTTTGTGGGGCTAATACGGGATCATTTGGGGATCCTCTAGGGGTCGTTTCGTGACTTTTTCTGTTTTATTTCGGGATCATTTGGGAACCCTTCCGGCATAATTTCTTGATGGGTTTGCCAGATCCATCAGGGTCATTTCGGGACCATTTTGGGATCATTTGGGGACCCTTTCGAGATCATTTCTGGATCCGTCCGGGATGCCGTAGGAGCCATTTCGGGATTTGTTGTTACTTTTCCGGGATAGTTTTTTTGACCCTTCCGGGATCATTTCTGGATCTGTGCGGGATCCCATCTGGGTCATTTCCGGACTATTTCGGGATCATTTTGGGATCCTTCCGGAATCATTTCTGTATGGTTTTCGCGATCTGTCGTGGATCCCCTCGGAGCCATTTTGGAACTTTTTCTGGAGTATGTCGGGGTCATTTGGGGACCCTTTAGGGGTCATTTCATTACGTGTTTCTGTATTATTTCGGGATCATTTGGAGACCCTTTCGGTATCAATTCTTGATGGTTTGCCGGATCCATCAGGGTAATTTGGGGACCCTTCCGAAGTCATTTCTGGATCCGTCCAGGATGCCATAGGAGTAATTTCGAGATTTTTTTTGTTACTTTTTCGGGATAGTTTTGGGACCCTTCCGGGATCATTTCTGCATCCGTTCGGGATCCCATCGGGTCATTTCCGGACTATTTCGGGATCAGGTTGGGACCCTTCCGAATCATTTCTGTATGGTTTCGCGATACATCGTGGATCCCCTCGGTGTAATTTCGAACCTTTTTGTGGACTATGTCGGGATAATTTAGGAACCCTTCCTGGATATTTTCTGGATGGTTTTTGAGATCCGTCCGGGAGCCCGTCAGGGTCATTTCGGAACTTTGTCGGTACTATTTCGGGTCCATTTGGGTATCTCTGGATAAGTCTAGAATCGTGTCGTTGTCATTTCGGGTTTTTTGGGTCTATTCCGGGAACTTTTGAAGACCCTTCGGGGGCATTTCGGGATGGTTTTAGACATCCGTCCGCGATAGCGTCTAATGGCATCATTTAGTTCTTTTTTTTACTACAAATACAAATATAAAAGGCATTACCCAGAAATAAATTTTAAACAGATATTGATAAGCAGGCTAACGTGAATAGCCCACATATTCATTTTCTCCTTGCGGACGGGGCCGCGCGGTAAAGGCTAGTCTACATATATGTATGAAAAACTTCCCATGTGATGGGCTTTAAAGTGCAAAGCTGTCGGTGGCGCTATATTTATATTGATATCTTTATTTGAATGTTTAATTCTCATGTACAATACTTAGTGTTTATAGTAAAGAAATGTTTTGTAAGCATTATCCATAATTTCATGCATTCGATATCCCAAATAGTGTCTATTGAAATGGTTCCGTGTCATTTATGATGACAAATAATCACACATTCGTGAATCCTTTTGCCGTGCTGCAAATGTTTCCTTGTACGTTTCTGGAATAGAAATTAAAATCAAAAATAAAAGTCACATTTGGCAACAGAAAAAACATGCTTTTCATAGAAAAAAGTCAGATAATTTAAAGGAGCAACTACTTGCAAGCATTTTTAGAATAGAAAAAACTTGCTAATTTTGGTGTGATTGTAAAAACTATTATGCAAAAAATATAGTTTATCGTAGAATAACATTTTTATACAATTAAGTCAAAAGTTCTTTTACAGCATAACCTAATACAAACGCACATGCGTTATCCAGGTCGGCCTGTAATCAAAGTTTTTTCTTTGATATTTAAAAATTTCAACTTTTTAAGTTGTTTTTTAGTTTGAAGAACCCACCCCCTCATACCAGCGTTATGTTAGACTTTTAGTTGATCAGCCCATTTTGACGGCATAGTAATACACACTGGGAACGTTCACATTAAGTTGTTAACTAAAGACCTACTGGAACTGCCCTCACAAAGCTCATCATCAACGGAGAAGCTTGAGGGCCGCGTTGCAAACCTTACATACGCACTCTCAAATGCTCTAGATCAAAATTGTCCATACCAAAGCTACACGGTAATCGCAAATGTATTTAACTAGATTGAATAAAATTTGTGGATAAAAAAGGGACACACAGTATTACTGAAGTTAAACTAAGTTAATGACGCTATAAAAAGTACAGTAGTAGTGATATAAAATATAAATAGCATATAGTAGCTATATTAAAGACAGTTAATTAAAACTATACTTAAAGTAGACGATTTAGGAAAAATTGAGTAAAAAAATGGTTAGTTTTAAGATCATGTGAAGAGAAATAATTGAAAAGAATGCGCTTACAATTGCTTTGGTTTACAGAAAAATTACACTTCTAGCCTTCTGATAAGCGAATATATGTCACATCTAAAGTGAAAACCGCCACGCAGAAATAATGATCGAACCTTCGTAACCCAAATACGTAGCGAGTTGCCTGATTAAAGGCCAATCTCAATTTTATGTGCAGAGCACGAATCTAGTTTGTTGCAAACTAGCTCAGAGTAGGTTATTATTGGCAATATGCGCTGTACGGCAAGCTTTCTTCTAATTTGAGGAGGCGTAAACGATGCAGATTGCCTCAGATTGCGCAATGTACCATACACTTTACCAACAACAGAGTTGATATGGTCAACACGAGTTAGGTTTGAGTTAATTACGAAACCCAGATTCGTGATTTAGTAACAGTTTGTAAAGCAGTATTACCAATGCATATATTAGGAGTTAGTACATCGACGACCTTTTTCTTGGGAATAGGTAATACAAACGATTTATTAGCATTAAGGCAAATACCATTACTATTGGCCCAGTACTGCACGCATGATAGGTCATTATTTACTTTGACACAAAGTGTGCTTAGGTTCGCGAAACTACCTGATAAATACATTTGTATATCATCTGCATACGCATGCATGCTCATGTGCTTACACACTGAAAAATATGTCGTTTATAAAATACTAAATAATAAGGGCCAAAGTATGGAGCCCTGCGGAACACCTTGGATTGAGTTTTTCATACCCTACACATTCACTTCCTGTGTTGACAAGTTGAACTCTTCCAGTTAAATAACTTTCCATTAGCATTTCTAGGACGCAAAACACTGTAAGCTTAAGTCTTGAGCAGATAAAGAATTAAATGGATCTGGAGCAACTCAGAAGGGAATACGTGTGCAGTTGCAACAAAGCAGGCTGTAGATATACCCATCACTGTGGGAAGGGTTGGATCCATTTCGTACTCAAGACCTAGAGAGGATATTAGCAGCTTCCTCCTACTACAATGGATTGCATCCTCCATATCTAGCTATCACACGCACGCAAACACCAAAGGTAAACAACGGAGACGAAGCTACATAGCCTATCTCTATTGTTTAAACATCCTTGCCTCTCTGGTCATTGAAGTAGCCATTCAACAATATAAGTACATACGCCGTTAACAACAACCTAACGAATCCGGATGTATATAGGCCCCTATTGGACTGATTGGTGTGAGGACCAAATATACCACCATTAATTTGGCCCCCAAGCGACC
>JARSSU010012186.1:0-25063 GCA_029619165.1 Eurosta solidaginis | reverse complement strand
CTGAACTTTGCCATGTCCTTGTTATCCTCTGGAATTTATTCAACAATTCCTCTTCTGACACCAATGGTAACCAATTTACTGCAATTCCCTATCCTACATCCCTGTATAGCTAAACCGTTGAATAAATAACTCCAATATTGAATAATGGAAAAATGGCCTTTATTAAAGTATTCCACAATAACACTTATACTTTGCAGCGAATAGCTTGCTTAATAACCAAACTGATTGATAGCTCAAATGAAACTGACTTCTCGCTTCTACTGTTGCCGCCCTTTTATACTGTCCGATTTCCTTGTAGCATATTTCTAGGCTTTTCTAATTCCAGGACTTACTAGTTAGTTATAAATTTCTCAGCTACAACTACAGATGTATAATTTTTATAGCTTCTCTCATACCCCATGCGATTGTATGTGTGAGCGACACTTCCAAAATTGCAATTGCATACCTTTAGGAGCACCTGAGATAAGATATCTGCATGTGCCTGTGCGTTGCCTCTCCGCTGCGTGTACGTGTATGTGTAGACACAATGATTGAATTATTGATGTGAATTCACGTCACTGCCCAGCATCGGCTTAGAGATGGCAGTACCCCTTAGTGTTGCTAATATTCGTAACAATATTATTTCAACGTACCAATTTATTGTATTTTCAAGATTGCCTTGTCCACCCAACGATGGTAGACTGTGATGGTATACATACAATGACATTGAACTCTTCTGAATTCTGCCTTTTATGACCAGCGTCATCCTACAATTTTGTCTGTCCAATTTCCTGCTTGGTCGATTTTACTTTCCGCCAGTTTTGTTGGTCTATGTATACCATTGCGAAAAATAAACTGACGAATTCTGAAATCGATTTTGTATATTCTGAAACTCAATTTCAAAATTCTGAAATCCAATTACCTGAGCGGTTAAGGCACGAACCAAATGTATCTATGTAGGTGTTCGTTTTGTGGAGCGGTAAGCGTGTGAATGTATGAGTGCATGATTGTATGAACATATGGATGAAAAATACGGGAAAGCTGAAAAGAAAGTTTGGCATGTATAGGTAGGAATTTTCCGTTTCTGAGTAACGCGCGCTGTTAATCGAGTGAAAAAAAAATGAAACAAAATCCTTTCAAAGTGATGTTAGGTACGGTGCGCGCCGAATAGTTTTCGCGAAACGTGAAAGGCAGAAAAGGATAAAGGCCAGGGATCTCCGGCCAACCACCAAGCGGTTTCCGACGCAAGACAGCAGCAGAAGTTCCAGGTGAGTTTAATGGTTTTCTTTGCCCTTGATTTTCTTTATCTTCCTCCAACTTGGCATGCCCCCACTGGGAAGCTGGCTTCTATATAGCCAATTTTCCAAGTAAGCCAATAGCAAACCTGCATGCATGTATGCACGCTACATACAGATATGTATGTCGGTGAGTACACAATCATGCAGACAATAAATATTATCACCCGCACCAGTCTTTTAAGCCTATAAATTCGTCAAAATTAATGTTTTTGTATATTTCCAGGGCACTTTTGGAAAGAACCCACTGGGCACACAATTGAAAATTACGGTTTGCGGCCTAAAGGCCAAATTGGCAACATACCCGCCCCAACAACTGCATCACCTTTTAAACCGACGGAACGGCACGCCTACAACAACACCACCGTTTGCTCTCTTAGACGGCGCAAAACGCATACAAAAACCGCATATATTTTTCATCGGCGGCGCAACGCCAGTTACAAGTACTACCCCTTTTTTCTATTGGCAATTACAATTTCCACCAGCGGCCACATATTTTGTCATCGGCAATATATTGCCACCACAACAACAACTAAAACAACATCACTCATTTGGTCTCTTAGGCGGCACAAAACGGATACCACAACACTACATGTTTTTTTAGACAGCTCACCATTTTCTTTCACCAGCCACCACACATCGTTCTTTTATTTTGGCATCGGCGGCGCAACACCAACAACAGGTACGATACCTCTTACTGTTGACCATTACAATCACCACCTGCGACATAGGCAGTAGCAGCAATAACACTTTTACTGTTGGCGGCCACATATTGTATCAGCAATATATCGCCACAACGACAACAACACCATCTTCATTCACCAACCAGCCCGACAAATTAATTTTTTTACCATCACCCAGCTAAGAAGTTACAATATAAGGAAGTCTAAAGACGGTATTAGCGGAGGTCATTTCCAACAACCAAACCACACTACAACGGCAGCAGCAGAAAATCATCGAAACTTAACTTCAACAGTCTTTTATTTTGCAGCTTTTGTATCTTTTTTGCATATCGCTTATATATGTATCTGTTCATATGTGTATTCCTTTTTTATGTAGATTTTTGGTAGTTAAGAAAAAAAGCTAAGGGCGGAGATCGAATGGTCTTTATGTCCGCGCTTGTTAGAGGGAAATTGCGCTAAGCAAATTTTTGATAAGGTCTAAATAATACTTCACTTTGTTTTTTTGAAATATTTTTTATTACTACTTTTTTTATTTCACTCTGCTCTTTTTGTAAATTTCTTAGATTAATTTTCCTTTTGCAATTTTCCTATCTTTTGACATTTATTTGGATTCTTTTATTTTTTGATTCTTTGCGTTTCTTTTGTGGCTAGTTACTATATTCTAAGTACACCGATCTTTATCGGTGTGCTCTGCCTATAGCCGCACTTCCGCACATGCGTTTTTTTTTATGCGCCATCTCGATTAGACCGCGGCTAACTCGAAATTATGGAATTTTGACTTTCTTACTTTTTTGCTGGCACAAATCACACTTATATATATTTGTCAGGACGCTTCCGGCAAACTTACCCTTATCCTTCCGGCACGAGCATTAGGGATTTGCTTATAAGCACCCACATAAAACTGTTCAAATTCTTGCATATTTTTTTTTACGAGTTTTTTTACCCACGTTTTTTTTTAATTGTCAGCACGACTATAAATTTATTACTATCTATACGCTCATTAGCCAAGATCGTAAGTGATCGATCTTGATCAGTGTTTGAGCGTGGTTATATGTACATATGTATGTTGGAGTTTTTTTGTTTCAGCTACTCAACTGCAGCGGCGCGTTGGATGAGAGAGTACTTGGTGAGTGTTTTGAGTGAAACATTAAAATTTATCAAAATACACCTGTTTAGTTGTATGTACATGTGTTAGCACAGATTCCTGCTCTTGCAAAAATAGAACAGGAATTAGCAAATCAGAAAAATAAAAACAGATTGCAACGAACATATGTACATGCATGAAAAACGTCACAAACGTACATTTGCACTTACATACATACCTTTTGTTTTCATATACACATAAATTCTTTTACTTTGATGACCTACTTTTGCTGTGGACATAATTGATCTTATGTTTACTTGAGCGGTTGCGGTAGATCAGGGATTAGGGTACTTGATTTTTTTTTGTTCGCCCTCTTATTTTATTTTATTTTATTTGAATTTGTATCTTTAGGACTTAGAATTAGCTCCTATTAATAATATTGCATTAGGGTGGCCCTAAAAGTTTAAATTTTTTTTATTTGAGGCCAGACACTTTGTCTATTAGTCGTAGGGTATTTTTTTTATTGAATTGAATTTGAAATTTATCTACTTCTTCTTGCACTCTCATGAATTATTAATGTTCATTAGTAATAAAAAAATTTAGCATTAAGTTTGATCAATTTTTTTATTGTTACTTTGAGTCAATTTTTGAAATCCCTGTCAAATTATTTTGTATTAAGCTCGGAGTTTAAAGTTTTTTTTGGAATTGCTGAACTGGTAGCAGGGTGTTAGTTGATAATTTGTAAACCAAAAACTTTGTAAATAAATTATAAGAATTATGTTTGTTTGAAAATCTTAGACCTTTTCATAATGCAGGGCTAAAGTTTTAAGTTTGGTGCTGCGCTTGTGCGCGCAAAGGTTAGGTGAAGGTGAGTGTTTAGGGAAAATGACTGAGTGACAGGGGACAGACTCATGTCAGGTTTGGGGGCACTGTAAGTAAATAGGGAGTCAGCACAGTGCCCACGGTGCGGTGCAGGTTGCACTGCAGAGGGAGGGTAGACTCCACCTGACAGGATAGGCCTCCATTTTTCTGTCCCTTATGCTTTCCCCTTCTAACTTTGCCCCTCACGTTTATTTCTATTTGTTTCAGTTTTCTTTCCTTTATATATACATGCAGGTATGAACCCTTTTTTGTTCATGTGGCTGCGGGTGAGGTCGGTGGTGCAATACCCCGCCCAAGACGACGAGCTAGCCTGGGCCCGCAAGCATACCTGCTTGCCGCCGCTCCTCACCACCCCAGCAAGCCAGCCACGTAACAGGCGATATCTCGAAAATACGTCCACCTATAGAACTAAGGATCACTCCCTTTTAAAATACTCATTAACACCTTTAATTTGACACCCATATCGTACAAACACATTATAGATTCACCCCTGGTCCACCTTTATGGCGATATCTCGAAAAGGCCTCCACCAATAGAACCAAGGCCCACTCCCTTCTAAAACACTCTTTACTACCTTCCATTTGATACCCATGTCATACAAACACATTCTGGAGTCACCCCTGGTCCACCTTTATGTCTATATCTCGAAAATCCGTCCACATATAGAACTATGGCCCACTCCTTATAAAATACTCTTTACTACCTTCCATTTGATACCCATGTCATACAAACACATTCCAGGGTTACCCTAGCTTCATTTTCCTAGATTGTCATTTTCCCTTATTTTGTCTCCCATGTTCTCAGCTGAGTATGTAATGTTCGCTTAAACCCGAACTTAGCCTTCCTTACTTGTTTATATACTGTTAGATGAAAGATATATCTGCAGATATGCATTCACATTATCAGAGGAATTTTTAAAAACACTATACTGTAACGAATTTACCGCAAATCCTCTTATTTGCCACCTTCTGCTAAGTTCGAATCACTAAAAAAAAATAAATAAATGTAAGGCGCGATAACCTCCGAAGAGATCTAAGGCCGAGCTTCTCTTCCAATTTGCGTCGTGCTCCTCTTGATTTTTCCCTACAAAATGGCCGGACGGGACCTACATGTTTTATGCCGACTCCGAACGGCATCTGCAAGGCAGATGAGTTTTCACTGAGAGCTTTTCATGCCAGAAATACAATCGGAGCGCTTGCCAGACACTGCCGAGGGGTGACCCCGCTTAGAAAAATTTTCTTCTAATTGAAAAATCTTATTTCTAAAATTTTTATGTTGCTTTGCCCGGGAGGTGAACCCAGGTAATACGGTGTGATAGGCGGAGCACGCTACCATCACACCACGGTGGCCACGAATCACTAAACTGTTGAATAAATAACTCGAATATTGAATAATGGAAAAATGGCCTTTATTAAAGTACTTCACAATAACACTTATACTTTGCAACTAGCTTGCTTAACAACCACACTGACTGGTAGCTTAAATGAAACTGATTACTCGCCTCCACTGTTGTTGCCCTTTTATACTGTCCGACCTCCTCGTTGCATATTTCTAGGCTTTCTAATTCCAGAACTTACTAGTTATAAATTTCTCAGCTACAACTACAGATATATAATTTTTATAGCTTCTCTCATACCCCATGCGCTTGTATGTGTGAGCGACACTTCCACAATCACAATTGCATACCTTTAGGAGCATTTCAGATAAGATATCTGCATGTGCTTGTGCGTTGCTTATCCGCCGCGTGCACGCGTATGTGTAGACATAATGATTGAATTATTGATGTGAATTCACGTCACTGCTTAGCATCGGCCTAGAGATGGAAGTACCCCTTAGTGTTGCTAACATTCGTAACACTGCCCTCCACCTAATCGGGACGATCAGACAAATATCTCGATCTAAACGCTGCCAGCATCTCCAAATGTACCACTCGTCTACTTCGTGGTTTCCCAATGGTTTGTATGCGGTAGATGGTGTCACTGGTCTTCTTCACAACTTTGTACAGGCCTTCCCAACTGCACCGAAATTTGGATGGAACACCTTTCCACCGGTGAGGGTTGTATAACAGTACCAAATCTCCCGCCAAGAAACCTTTCGAATTATTGTTCTCATCGTACCTGTGTTTCATCGTACTACTCAATACCCTGGTTCGTTCCTTCACATTCTGTTGTTTGGCCAATGAACTACTTCGTAGAGCTTGCGCTGGACTGATTTGCTTTGCATAATCAGTATCATTCCGACGCTTCACAACATTAGTGTGCCCTGGATTGAAACCACCCTTGCATTCTTTCTGCGAAATTCTTTCCTTCATTCTAGTACGTCCGTTAGGGCTTTTCAATGCCAGTGTTTCTCTCACAGGTACCTTCTGTTTTGATTTGTTTGGCCCATTCGTTCCATCAACCCTTGCCCGATCTGCTGCCTTTGACTTTTGCGGTTTTTTTCGAATCTCTTTCACCAGGACTCGATTACTGCTGAACCCTTCTTCCAAACTGAAGCTAAGTGGCACATCCTGGTTCTCATAGCGCATAATCTTTCTTGGCATATCGATCCTGATGTAATGGTCAACTAAGAAGTCCACTCCCAATATGACTTCATCAATGATCTCCGCCACAACGAATTTGTGTAGAACCATTACCTTCCCAATTAGGACTTCACATATCACTTCTCCCTGGACTTGGTTATACTCGCCTGTGACCGTACGCATCCTTGCTCCAGGTAACGGTTTTATTTATTTATTTTTTTTATTTATTTATTTGAGTCTTTAAATTTACAAATTTTTACAGACTAGCATAATATTAAGAGTAGAAAGATCTTAAATGACTAATTAGGGTTGCATACGAAGAAGTGCAGTCAACACCTGAAGAACTGAAAAACAAATTGAGATCCGCACAAGCCCTCGCAAAAGGCGCATTTACCGCATAGTTGGTCCTTGCAAAACTAATTTTAAAGGTCTCAAAGTGCCGCAAGTTTCTGCAGGGAACATTGAACTGAATTTTTTCCAGGAGCGATGGACAATCAACAGCTCCAGAAATTAAGCCAATGATAAACGAGCACGATAAGATGGTTCGTCTATTTACAAGCGTACTCAGTTCAATTAAAAGACATCTCGATTCATATGACGGCAAAGGATCAGAAAAATTCAAAGAACGGAGAGCAAAACGTAAAAAAACTTTTTGAACTCTCTCGATACGATTAGAGGGACTAGTATGGTATGGTCTCCAAATTATAGCAGCATACTCCAGTCTCGATCTGACAAAAGAGCAATAAAGAGACTTGAGGGTGTGAGGGTTAGTGAAAGCTGAACAATTTCTACGAATGAACGCTAGCATGGCATAAGACCGAGTAATAACGTAGTTAACTTGGTTAGCGAAACCAAATTTCGCGTCAAAAAATACACCCAAGTCTTTAATTTCCTCAACGGATTCCAGGGCACAGCCCGCAATACTATATGAAGTCCGTAGAACATTAGCCGATTTAGAAAAAGTCACGTGAAAACACTTTTTGATGTTAAGAGTAAGACGATTTAGACAACACCAGTTTTCAACATTGAGGAGGTCCGATTGCAGCCTTTCAGAGTCACGAGAACTCTTTATGGTGGCGAAAATTTTCAAATCGTCTGCATACAACAAGTATTCCGCAAAAGCGAAGCATGAGCCGATATCATTTATAAATAATATAAAAAATAGAGGCCCTAGAATACTTCCTTGCGGGACCCCAGAGGAAGCAATGAAGGGCTGGGACGTGGCGTTGTCTATTTCAACAACGCATTGTCTATTTGAAAGATACGACGCAATCCACTTCAAAAATGTGGAATGAAAACCCAAAGCCAGAAGCTTAGCCAAGAGTATCTGGTGCGAAACCTTGTCGAAAGCCTTTGAAAAGTCAGTGTATATTGTATCAACTTGCAATCTATTATGAAAAGCGGAAAAGCAGTATTCAGAAAAAATAGATAAGTTAGTAACAGTGGACCGTTTTGAAACAAATCCGTGCTGATTATTCGAAATTAGGCCCTTTACTGCAAAGTATATTTTATCATTTACTATAATCTCAAAAAGTTTGGAAACACATGAAAGCTTCGAAATAGGTCTGTAATTACGAACATCATTTTTGTTACCACTCTTGAATATCGGAGAAATTGAAGTTAGCTTCCAGTCATCCACAAATGTCCCAGTGGCCAGAGAGTTGTTGAAGATAATTGAAAGAGGATCAGCCAAACACAAGCAGTTTTTTAACAATATGACAGAAAGACCATCTGAGTCCGTCTTAGTAGACAGCTTAAGCTTCCCAATACCATTAACCACATCCGTAACGGAAACACGCAAAGATCCGAAATTGAGCGCTGAGTTGCTCATGGGAGGCAAACTCGAGTGGACGCGAGTGTCTGGTTCAAAATTAGAACAAAAAAAATTGGCAAAAAGATTCGCAGCATCAACTGCATTGATTGCAGATTTGTCGTTGAAAAACACATTACTAGGGACAGATGAGCAGGCCTTTTTTGACTTTATGAAACGCCAAAACGACTTTGAGTTCGACATTATATTACTCTCAAAGCTCAGAACATAATTTCTGTACAAAAACCTATTCAAGCACTTGAATGCCTTTAAATCGTTTTGAAATTTTGAGTAGTGCGCCGAATCTCCAGTTCTTTTATACTGTTTTAAAGATTTGCACTTAACATTCCTAAGATGTTTTAGCCTCTTAGTATGCCAGGGCGTCTTATATGTTTTTTTCCTATATATTGGGATATGCTTCAAGCACAACTCATGAACCTTATTTTTGAAGATATGAAAACAAGATGTGACATCATTATCGCGGAATGAATCACACCAATCAATGCTTAATAATATTTCATTAAGATACGACATATCGCAAGCACTAAAGTTGAAATTAATTTCAGGCTTATCTGTAATTTCAGCAAATTCATAAAACTCCAAATCTAGGGAAATAGAAACGTGATGTTTGTCGGTCTGCAGGATTGGTGTGAAGCATTCAGACAATGTGTAGTTAACATTGTTTGAGATGAACACTAAATCTAAAATTCTATTCAGCCTATTATAGAGACCCATTAACTTGTACCAAATCGATACTTAAGAAACTATCAATAAGATGAATTTCGGCTGAAGAGTTAACGTTAGAGGCCGTAAAAGAAGCCGTGTCCTCAATATGAGACCAATTCAAATTACATAAATTAAAATCTCCAAGTACACAAAGATGATTGTCACCCACATTTGATACCAGTGAGAGAACGTTGTCAGCGTGTGCAATATATAAGGCATCTCTCTGTTGACTAAATCAGATCGAATCAAGGAATGAGATGCGCCCGTATCTACAGTCAGTACACGCTCCTTGCCATCCACATTCCCTCTGACGGTAAGACTGCTTGATTTCCTTCCAATTTGCGACACGGATATCACAGGACATTCCATAGCTGGAGCTAGCTCTCGATTTTTACATCTGGCACGCTCTTGCTCATCTCCTCCAGCTTTGCGTTTACGGCCACCCAAATTGGAACTACCAGGACCAAGATCGCAATGACGTGTAATGTGACCGGGCTTCCCGCATTTGAAGCATTTGATAACTCTTTCATTCCGCTTTTGGGATCCTTTCAGCGCCTCCAATATTGCGTCTACCCACTCTGGCCTTTCTACTTCCACACGGCGTGCTTTGAAAACTGGCTTACACAGAAGCGACGCTGTTTCCTGAATCAGAGCATGTGATAACGTTTCTGCGAATGTTGGCTTTGGGTTTGCGTATGTAGCTCGCTTTGTTTCGACGTACCGTATGCCATTTATAAAACTCTGGATTTTTACACTCTCGGTGTATTCCACAGGTGCGTCCGCATTCGCCAAATGTGCAAACTCCTGCAACGTCTGATTAGCTTTTTGGTAGCGATTTTGCAACTCTATTTGGTGTATCTGCTTCCTGTGTTCGCTTCCGTATCGCCTCTTTAGAACGCTCATCAAAGTTTCGTAGTTGTTCCGCTCTCTCTCAAGAATAGTCTGTAGGATTTCAGCAGCAGATCCTTTCAATTCCACAAATAGAGCAGCAACTTTATCTTCAGCACTCCAGTTATTCACTGCTGCGGTCTTCTCAAACTGAATCTTAAACACCTGGAAAGGAACAGAACCGTCAAAGGATGGTGTTTTTACCTTTGGATTACTCGCTGAAACAGCTGGGCGGTTTAGTTGTAACTGCTCCACACGACCCTTCAAATCATCGACTTCTGCCTGAAATTGAGCGATTTTTGCATCCGGCGCTTCCTGCTTTGATGTTACCCTTGCTTCCTGTGCTTCTAACTGCGAAGACATTTGTGCCACCTGCAATGATAAGCGCTCCTCTTGTTCTTCCATCTTGGATGTTATGCGTGTCTCCTGCGATTCCAGGTGGGATGCCACATATGTCTTCTGTTCTTCCAGTTGAGTCTCCATCTTGGATGTAATCTGTGTCGACATTTCTGACATTTGCGACGACATTGATGTTACTGTCGCTGTTTGTGCAGATATTGCAGCCAAAATCATGTTCAAGTCTGTGCTCGTAACTGTCTGCGGTGTTCCTTCCATTTTTGTTGTTTCCTCGCCTTCAAGATGAAAGTCATAATCTTCCACGTGAATTCCTTCTAATTCCATTGCCTGTCGTAGTCGTTCCTGAAGTTCTTGTTTAATGCCGGTTGTATTCAAACTCCTTCTTCAGTTGCTGGATCTTCAATTCACCTAACTTTGGCATGTCCGGGTTGTATTCCAAGTCTTCGGAATTTATTCAACAATTCCTCTTCTGATACCAATTGTAACGAATTTACTGCAAATCCTCTTATTTGCCAACTTCTGCTAAGTTCGAATCCCTAAACTGTTCAATAAATAACTCCAATAAAAATAATAAAAAAAATATAAATATAAATAAATAAAAAAGTAATAAAAAAAATAATAAAAATAATGGAAAAATGCCCTTTATTAAAGTACTTCACAATAACACTTATACTTTGCAACTAACTTGCTTAACAACCAAACTGACTGATAGCTTAAATGAAACTGATTACTCGCCTCCACTGTTGTCGCCCTTCTATACTGTCCGACCTCCTCGTTGCATATTTCTAGGCTTTTCTAATTCAAGAACTTACTAGTTAGTTATAAATTTCTCAGCTACAACTACAGATGTATAATTTTTATAGCTTCTCTCATAGCCCATGCGCTTGTATGTGTGAGCGACACTTCCGCAATCACAGTTGCATACCTTTAGGAGCATTTCAGATAAGATATCTGCAGGTGCTTGTGCGTTACTTCTCCGCTGCGTGTAGGTACATATGTGTAAACATAATGATTGATTCGTTTATGTAGATACATAATGATTGATTTATGAATGTGCATACAATCACTGCTTAGCATCGGCCTAGAGATGGCAGTACCCCGTATTGTTGCTAACATTCGTAACAATACATTACATCATCGCGTTTCTCAACTTTTCGTTTATGGAGTTAATCGATGTGTGCACTGAGCGGCTCATATGTACATTTAAGCAATGTTTCCATGTTAGTTTTTGTAAGTTAGATTTAACTTTTTCTTTCTCCATCTAGCTTGAAAATTTGCGATTCAGCTCTAAGCTTTTTTTATACTTTTCAGACATTTTTGTATTTTTCTTAGAAAATCAAGGTAAACAGTTTAATCTCGCGGGCTCGAATCGAGCTCAAGAGCTAACAATAATTATTTTTTATTTAATAATTTGGAAAAATTTAAACAACGTGACATCAGGACGGACAAGTCTACAGCTGTTTCGATTATACCTTGTAAATTTCTTCTTTGAAACCGCCTTACCAAAGCGTAACTTTACAACCTAAAGAAAATATGCAAAAGAAGGTAATTGGGATAAAGTTTACAACAACTAAGGCATGACGTGGCTGAATGCGTTTGTGACACTTCAACCATCGTAGGAGTGCGGGTTCAAATCTGACTCCCGGGAGAAAATGCTTTGAAGAGATTTACAAGGCATAATCGAAACAGCTGTCGCCTTGTCCGTCTTGATGTCACGTTGTTTAAATTTCTCCCAAACTATTAAATAAATTATAAATTAAAAATTGCTTCAAATAAATGTTTTCACACATTTAAAGCAATAAGGGTAATCCCCGCCTAAAACTCATAAAAATAGACAACATTGGCTATTCGTTGTAGTTCTATAAATAGAAAAAAGCAACAACACCAAGTTTCTTTGAAACCGCCTTACCAGCGCATAACTTTACCACATGATGACATACGAAGTATGTCCAGTGCATAAAGAAAATACGCAAAAGGAGGCAATTGGGATAAAGTTCGCAACAACTAAGGCGTGACGTGGCTGAATGCGTTTTTAGCACTTCAACCATCGTAGGAGTGCGGGTTCAAATCTGACTCCCGGGAGAAAAGGTTTTGAAGAGGTTTACAAGGCATAATCGAAACAGCTGTCGCCTTGTCCGTCTTGATGTCACGTTGTTTAAATTTTTCCCGAACTATAAAATAAATTATAAATTAAAAATTGCTTCAAATAAATGTTTTCACACATTTAAAGCAATAAGGGTAATCTCCGCCTAAAACTCATACAAATAGACAACACTTGTTAATTCGTTGTAGTTCTATAAATAGAACAAAAGCAACAACACCACGTTTCTTTGAAACCGCCTTACCAATGCATAACTTTACCACAAGATGACATACGAAGTATGTCCAGTGCATAAAGAAAATATGCAAAAGAAGGCAATTGGGATAAAGTTCAAAACAACTAAGGCATGACGTGGCTGAATGCGTTTGTAACACTTCAACCATCGTAGGAGTGCGGATTCAAATCCTACTCCCGGGAGAAAAGGCTTTGAAGAGATTTACAAGGTATAATCGAAACAGCTGTCGCCTTGTCCGTCCTGATGTCACGATGTTTAAATTTTTCCCACGCTTTACTAAAATACGCTACTGGTTTGAGATTACCATCTTTATCGCGTTGCAACAAAATACCAGCGATACCCTCACTTGAGGCATCTGTATGCAATTCATGCTCTTTTGTAACATCATAGATAGTGAGAACTGGAGCGGTCGCTATCGCGTCAATTAATTTTCTAAACGCGTCCCCGCATGTTGAGCTCCACTCAAATTCTATGTTCTTTCTTCTCAGCTCTGCTAACGGCTTGGCTATCAGTGCATAACCATGTACAAACTTACGAAAGAATCCCGTCAGCCCAAGAAAACGGCGAACTTCTAATGGGTTACGAGGTACATGAAATTCTCTTATTGCTAGCGTCTTTGTCGCGCCTGGCCTAACACCATTTTCGTCTACCGCAGGAATGATACAGTGCGTCTCATAAATGCACATTTCGACATTCTAAATTTTCATCTTCAGTGCGATTAGCAATGATCACTTCATCGACATAACTAACCATCATGCGTTGAAAGACGCACGGAGCGTTCCGCAACCCGAATGGCATTCTAGTAAACTCGTAGTGACCATTGTGCGTCACAAATGCGGTAAAAGATTTCGATGTATCTTCCAATTCTATCTGGTAGTGCCCCGACATCATATCAAGAGTAGTGAAAACTTTTTCTCAGCTAACGTGGCTAGCACCCCATCGACAGTTGGCATCACCCATGGTTGCTTTTCAGTAATAGCATTAATTTCACGGAAATCGACGCAAAGGCTATCTTCGCCGTTTGAGCTCCGCAACAAGACGATGAGAGATGCATACATCGATTTAGATTCACGAATAATGCCTAATCCCAACAATTCTTCTATCATCTTCTCTACAACCTGCTGTTTAGGTATCGGAATGCTATATGGTTTCTTGGAAATTGGCGTGGACGTTGTTAACCTGATGTCCATTTTAAAACGCTTTGATTTCACTAACTCATACAATTTTTCCCCAAAACAGTGATTATACGTGTTTAATAGCTCAATTAATTTATCATCACTACCTGGCGGCAAATTATTTCCTACATCAACTGTGTTTCTATCGATAGCCATTATGATACACGTACCACCCTCTATAACTACCTTTCCTTTTGATAATATATCGATGCCTATCAATGCTTCGTACTTCACTATCGAATCATCGATTACTAATAACCACTTCATCGAACATAATTCGTGTAACCATTTTCTCTTTGCGGACTAACTCACCGCCGGCAAAGTCAATTAATTTATCTTCGCATCTTGTGAAACATTCGCAGCACCTATTAGCAATCGATCTCTTAATCAACGATTTTGCACTTCCCGAATCAATCAAAACATTGCATTTAATTTCTTGCTTAACAAAATGGAAACACTCTTGAGTAACTCTCTTTGTTTTTCTTTAGTTTGAATTTTGTTAACTGTCACTTCTTCCTCTTCTTCACCTGCTTCTGCACTCGTATCTACACTTGCTTCTACATTCGTGTCAACACTTGCTTCTACACTATTACTGGCTTGCTTTGACTTTTCGTGTCATTCTTTTGTTTCTTCGTGCATTCTTTCCTATGTGACTCTTCTCTTTACATTTGAAACAAGTCACACTCACTTCGCTTTTATTTGTTGCTTTTAGCTCAGTCATACGAATGGAACGTTGTGGCATGCTTTTCTGCTCTACACCACTCACTCTCTTTCTATTCGTGTCTCCTGCTGTTAAACTATGTAATGATTGCAATAAATCTGAACACATTTTAAAATTCATTGCGTTCAACGTACGTTTGATGTTTTCGTCCCAAAGACCATTTATTATATACCGGTTAATTGACGCATCGTCAATTCCTTCACGGCGACCAATTGCAACCATTTTTGTAATAAAACTCTATGATTTTTTCATCTTTCCCTATCTTTGAATTCATTAAACGTATGTGTGCGTCATCAACATTATGCACATATGAAAAATCTAATAAGAATACACGAACAAACTCACCCCATTGTCTAAATACTGGCTGCGCATCTGCCCAACGCTTGGCAACATCTTTGAGCTTGCTCAGTACGGCATAAATAAGCAAAGAGTCTTCTCATTTGTAAACTTCTCTTAGCTGCTCGATTCGTTCCACAAACTGAACCGATGAGTACTCATTGTCGCACGGATCAAACGATGGCAAAATCGAAGCTATCTCATGTAGCATGTGTCGTTCTCTTACTGCTACAACTGGCTGTTCTCTACATGCATGTGTTTGTGGCAATATATTTATATACTCACGATTTGTGTAAAACGATGCTGGTGCCATTGCTTGTGCTGCTGAATATGTATATTGAGATGAAATACTCTGTCTGTTACTCTGCGCTGGCGTTGGCTCGCATGCTATTGACGCATGTACTTGCACTGCTGCGCTGTATGGCGAATTATCCAGAAACGAAGCTGTGCCTGCGCTTTGCGTTGCTATGTGCGTTGACTGCGACGTAGGTAACCGTGCATTGTATGCGAATTGTGCATGTACAGACATGCTTTGCGACGTACGTGTATAAAGATCTTTCAAATCCGCACTAAGGGCTTCCACCACGCCTTGTTTCTCCCTTACCTGTGTCTCGAGTCCACCCTCCTCACCATCCACCATTCCTGCTGCCTCCTCCGTACCATTAACCGCCAAGATTGCTCTAAACACCTCTGCCAACTTTTCTGCGTCGGCTTCCTGTAAGCGTCGTATTAGCTCCACCTTGTTGCCGGATACCTTCAATTCCATCTCACCCAGAGCTGCCTTGAGTTGCACTACACTCAATTTTGTTAAATCCATTTTCGATTTCAAAACGCGATTTTCAATATTTAAGTATTTAATTCTGTATGTATGTATAATACAGCAGTTCACCTCACTTCTGAATTCTGTCAGACAACCGATTAGATTTGTGCGTGGATTGGTAGCTCAAATGACTGGAAGTTCAAATGCAACTGACTTGAGTTGTACAGAGTAAAGCCCCCATTACTGATACTTATCATAGACTTGACTTGACTTGGCGTAAACTTGGCAACTTAGCCACGATTATACTCCACTTGGCGCATAAAATCTGGCATCATAATCAGCGTTGAAATTTATTTTTAAATAAATGTCAATCTGTATGACAAAATGTCAAAATGAAATGGAAACAAACAAATGGCATCTCAAAATGTAAACGTCACTTAGAACTTACATAGAAAATCAAAATTCAACAGACTTCTAAGTCTAGTTAAGTTTTAAGTAATCAGTAACATGCAATGTTTATTTAACAGAACTGTAAGTGACAGTTCGCAAGCCAAGTCAAGTCTATGCTAAGTATCAGCAATGGAGCCTTAATATGAATCTGTATATGGAACAGTAATAATGAGAACAATATTTATATGTATGAGTGGAATGAAATGAATAATAAACTAGGGATGACAAGTGCATAAAGAATATATGCAAAAGAAGGCAATTGGGATAAAGTTTACAAAATCTAAGGCATGAGGTGGCTGAATGCGTTTGCAACACTTCGACCATCGTGTGAGGGTTCAAATTCCACTCCCGGGAGAAACGGCTTTGAAGAGATTTACAAGGTATAATCGAAACAGCTGTCGCCTTGTCCGTCCTGATGTCACGTTGTTTAAATTTTTTTCCAAACTATTAAATAAAGTATAAATTTTTTAAATATAAACGAGCTCTAGGCCAAATATTTTTATATTCTTGTAAGTTAGCTAATGAGTAGTGAGCGCCACTCAAGTGATATCAGCTGCAGCCTGCAGGTAAACTCTTAGGTAAACAGTCTATTATTGTTGTTGTTGTTGATCAGCTGCCTAAAGGCAGAGGCAATACGAATTGTATCCGATTTGAAGTTTATGCGTTTGTCGCTGGGTGTATTTATGATGTGTAACATCTCTAATATGTAGCGTTTGTTGTAATTCCTCTCTTGCTGTAAAATTTCTACATTTTCTAAATCGGGAGAGTGTCCAGTTTCTCCGCAATGCTGTGTTAGCGCTGTTTTGCCATCATTAGGGTGGTTGCGATTTTTAATATTTGTTTTATGCCCGGAAATCCTCGTTTTTAGTTTCGATTTCGTAGTCCCCACATATACTTTGTCGCATACGTGGGGACCCGGCACCATAACATAGAATTTTATATATCAAGTCCGATTTCTCATATTTATCTATTCTACTCTTGGTATTACTGAAAATTTGTCGCGACGTATTATTGTAGGTATTCTCTCTGTCATAAATATTTGAATATTTTATTCGGTTAGACAGGCTTGACACATATATAGTCGATTTATATTTTATTTATTTATTTATTTATTTATCAGTCTACAAATTAAACAATTATACAGACCAAATATACCGACACTTAAATCTCAGATGTAATACACGATATAAACAACATAAGCAGTCATCAATTTTAAAGTAATATTTAAACAGTATTGAATTAAACGCTTGACAATTTCAATTAAAAACTTAGAAGTAAGCAAAAGATAAAATGTTGTAAATGTGTTAAAATGTACTCATGAAGGAGCTAGTAAATAATAATTTTTAAAATTGACAATAAAGCAAATTAATAGTAGATAAAACATATACAGAATAGAATTTATACAGAGTAAATTTGATTGTATACATATAAAAATAATGATCACAACGCAATTTTGCAAACAAGTTTCACGTAACTGGTACTTCATATTTGAAACAGAGGGTTGAACAGTATATCACTGTTTAGTGTTCTTTGCTTCATTTCGAATTACAAATTTAATGTAGTTAAAAGGTATTTTTTAATGCCAAGAAACGAGTCGCAGACGTCTAAATTTTTACAGTGTTTATTAAAATCGCGACATAAACAGTGAAGTGGTTCGTGCATTTCATAATTCGACCTGCATGTAGCTACAAAAATTGATTGAAAATGTCTAGATGGCCTAATAGGAACGTTAAACTTAATTTCACCAAGCAAAAATGGACTATTTATTGACCCTCTTATTAATTTAACAATAAATAAGACACCAAGCATTTCCCTGCGTCTCTGCAATGTAGGTAGCTGTATTAGTTTTAACCGGCTGCAATAGGGGGGAAGATTTTTATAAGGATCCCATGGTAAGTGTTTTAAAGCGAAAAGCAAAAATTGTTTCTGGACCGATTCCAGGTTGTCCTGAACCTGATAACGCGGATTCCAAATTATTGAAGCATATTCCAAAGTAGGTCTGACAAATGATGTAAAAAGAGTTTTTGTAACGTATGGGTCATTAAATTCTTTAGATCAACGTTTAACGAAAGCCAAAGTACCTTTAGCGCTATTCACGCAAGATTCAATATGAAGTTTAAAATCGAGTTTTGGATCCATTGTAACGCCTAAATCAATAGAATTAGTAACTTGCTTGATTACATAGTCGCCAATAACATAATCATGGGATTGGAAGGACTTCCTTGTAAAACACATGAACTTACATTTAGGTAGGTTTAGTGACATGGCGTTTACATTACACCAGTCACCAAGACTATTCAGATCAGCCTGAAGACATGCCCTATCCACGGTGAGCGGACAGGCATTACAAGTTTGACATCATCAGCGTACATCAACGGCTTGCAGCTCTTCAAAACACTAGGAAGATCATTAATGAACAACAGGAACAAAACCGGACCAAGATGGCTGCCTTGGGGAACACCAGAAGTTACGTTTATGAACCGAGACCAACAATTATTAAATATAACTGTTTGTTTTCTTTCCCTCACATAAGAAGAAACCCAAGATAGAAGCAAAGGAGGAAATCCTAAGCGATCAAGTTTGAATAAAATTATAGAATGAGAAACTTTATCAAATGCCTTACTAAAATCAGTATAAATAACATCAACTTCACAATTAGTCTTAAAACTGTTGGATACAAAGGTTGTAAACTCGAGCAAGTTGGACACCGGTGATTTACCCTTGCAAAAGCCGTGTTGTGAAAAGTCAATAATGAAGATACTCTAAAAGCAATCTGTTTTGTGATAATCAATTCAAATAGCTTAGGAATAGTGTTGAGTTTGGCTATTCCTCTATAATTTATAACCCACGTTCTGCTTCCATTTTTATGCAGTGGTATAATGAATGATTCTTTCCACTTCTTGGGGAATACCCCCTTGCTTCAGGGACGCATTAAACAAACAGGTTAGAGGTCGATATAAATATCGAGCACAAGATTTCAGCACTACCGACGGAATATCCGGACCACTAGAGTAAGACATTTTAATATTTTCCAGATGAGTTAAACCATCATCAGTACATATATATGGGACTGCCTGGGAATCCAGAGGAGACAATCTGAAAGGATAATGCGATGGCGGGTAATCATAGGTGTTTGAATAATTAGATTCGAAGAAATCCGCAAACATGTTAGCAATTTCGAAGCTATGTTTTGAAATCTGATCATTTAGCTTCATTGTAGAAGGAAACCCTTTTATCTTCCTTTTTGAATTAACGAAGCTGTAAAACGACTTAGGATTGACAAAAATTTGGCTTTTAATCCTACTGATATAGTTCTTGTAACAAATTCTGTTCAATGTGTTATATTTGTGACGTAAAATTGAGTAGGCCGCATAGTCAGTCATTGATCCAGAAAGTCGATACTTCGAGTATTACTTTAGACCAATTGGCTTTTCTAAACAGAAATCGGTGAGGGGTCTTTCGCACTACGTTGGAGGAACGCTCAGATAAATTGTAAGATTCCATAAACATCGCAAGAGCAGGATGATACACATCTTCAGGCAGGGCAAGGGGGTCGCATCGATTTACAAAACAATTTGAATCGTCTGAGAAAATTAAATCCAAGCATTTGCCGAATTTATTCTGAATGTTGTTAACTTGAAAAAGTCCAACATCTGCAAACTCGTTTAGGAAATCATAGTCGATAGCACGAGAAGAAGTAGGGACTAGCTTCCCATCAATAAGACTCCAAGACACACATGGCAGATTAAATCGCCAAGAACAGTGACAGAATCACAGGCCCTGGCAGTACAGCACACAGAATTCACTATTGAGGAATGATTAAAATATAAGGAAATGTCAGATTGTGGGGGAACGTAGTTGGCTATAAAATATTTGTAGGTTGAGGAAAGTTTTACTCTTACACAAAGAAGCTCAGCATCCTCAAATTCAGGAAAATGTAGTTCCTCCGCGGAAAACCTAGTGTGAACGGCAATTAACATACCTCCACCAGCTCTGGCCAGTCGGTCTTTTCTAAACACTTGAAACGAACTCGATAAAACTTCAGCATGACTCCGTAGAAAAATTTCCGTTAGTTTGGTATTCAACCCCCTAACGTTCTGATAAAATATACTAAGTGAGATATGATTTACGTTGATAAGACATAATTTAAGTTTGTACCACTTCTGGGGTGTTGTCTGGCAAGGTTTTTGATGCATTTAAAGTAGCGCGGTCACGGTTCAACTTTCTAGTAAACAAATGCACTACAGAGTGCTTCGGCCAGAAAGTAGAATCGAGTACCCTATCAAAAAATGTGTCAGGAACTAAGATTCTGAAAGAAGAGATCTCTCTCCCAGACTTAAAATTAAATTTATAAACATTAATATTGCTGTTAAGTTCAACACCAAACTTTTAGCATACGTAGTTAGATATATCAGCTTCCTTCAGCGATGCGTGGAGCCGTGATACAAAAATGGACCTACGGGGGAACAGCAGTCACCTCCCTAGGAGCACCAGTTTCTGAATCGGCAGGGGAACCCATGGGCATACCGCAACGTTGCTCATAAATTGTATTGTTTAATTTAAAATATCTGTTATTTCCAATGCAGAAACGACCACTTCTAGAAAAGTTCTTTTCTGAGTGTGGTGTGATTTTTTATCTGGTTCCACTTGGATGACATAATTTCTAACGCAGGGAGAATGTCCCCTATTGCCTCCCCCGTAGATCCGCGCCTGGTTGCAGAAAAGGTGTGAAAATTGGACGTGTTTTATGGCAATGATACCATAGTGTCATATTCATTGACGCTTTTTTCTCCGTGCTCGGAGATGTACTAACTATTTTTGTCGTTATCTCTGCCTACTGGCTTGTATGATCGCGGGTTCGAATAGAGGAGCTCAAGGCCTCGCAATAATTATTTTATCTTATTATTATTGTGATACATTTTTTCTTAAATGAAAAACTGCTTGAATTAGAATAGAAGAAAGAAAAAATTTAGACAACTGCCAAAGCTTGTTGTATATATCCATTTCGGGAACTGTTAAATTCCTTCATCGGCAACGTTTAGGCGCCGCTGCTATAATCAGCTATCACAGCGGTTGTTTGCTTGTCTTCATTATTTCTACTTCAATTTTTTTCAAATGGAAAAATTGTTTAAATTTGAATAGAAGAAAGAAAAAGCTTAGACGATTGCCAAAGTTCGTTGTATAGATCCATTTCTGTACTGCTAAATTCCTTCATCGGCAGGCGCCGCTGCTTTAACCATTCAGCTATCAAATCGGTTGGTTGTTTGTCTTCATTATTTCAACTTATATCCTGTTTCTTGGTTTTTACAGCGGCAACATCTGTTGCAGAAACGATGTGAAAATTGGACTTGTTTTAGCAAGCAAGCGGCTCGCTCTATAAACGTGCAAGTAATATTTTCAACCCCGCTGATCGGGTTGTGCGCTGGGCTTGGGACCCGCCACGTAAAACAATACTCCAATGAAATATACGAACAAGCCTCGGATAAATACACTCTCTATTGATGACGACCATGGCAAAGGTTTGAAGGACAATAAATTGAGCGCATGCACCTGGAACGTCCGCTCCCTGAATGGGATTGGTGTAGATGCCCGGCTGGTTGATGTCCTCGTCAAAGCAAAATCTGACATCCCCGCCATCCAAGAAATGCGTTGGACGAAGCAAGGAAGAAAGAAGATCAAAAATTGTGACATCTACTGGAGTGGCCATACGAATAAGCACATTTTCGGCGTCGGATTCGTGATGGGAGAGAGACTTCGTCGCCAAGTTCTGGCGTTCACGCCTGTGGACGAGCGTCTCGCCGCTATCCGAATAAAATCAAAATTGTTTAATATATCATTCATCTGCCCCCATGCGCCGACAGAGGAGAAAGACGATGAGGTGAAAGACACTTTTTATGAACAATTAGAACGCACATACGAGCGCTGCCCCCGTCATGATATAAAAAGTCGTGCTTGGCAACTTTAACGCCAGGGTGGGCAAAGAAGGTGTTTTTGGCCCTACAGTCGAAAAGTTCAGCCTACACAATGAAACTTCTCCTTACGGACTGAGGCTGATAGACTTTGCGGTGATCGAAGCATAATCATATCCAGCACTAGGTTCATGCATAAAAAGCTACATGGCTGTCTCCTGATCGAAAAACTCGCAATCAGTTCGATTACGTTGTAATAGATGGACGGCATGCCTCCAGTGTTTTAGATGTGCGCACGATCCGATGACCTAACATCGACTCGGACCATTATCTCGTGCAGCCAAAATACGCATCCGCCCCAGCGGGCTAAATCAAGGAGCAAAAAACACACGGAAGCTAGACGCCGAAAACTTTCAATCACAACAGGCTGTCAATGATTTCGCAACTCGACTCTCACACCTTCTCTCTGAGAGTACAACTCATCCTAAAGGAATACAGGAGCAGTGGGAGCATATCTCCAAAGCACTTCGTACTGCCGCTGAGGAAAAAATTGGTTACCGGCGGCCACGAAAAACAGCTGGTACGATGAAGAATGCCGCGTTGCATCCGAAAGAAGAGACGCTGCCTACAGGGCTACGTTAAAAGCGAGCGCAACAAGAGGAGTGTGTGAAAGCTATCGTGAGTTGAAAAGGGAAGCGAGACGCCTTTTCAGGAAGAAAAAAGCAGAAGCAGAAAAGCGTGAGTGCCAGGAGCTTGAGCTGCTAGCCACCAGGAAAAATGCCCGAAAATTTAACCAAAAAATACGGCGACAGACGGAAGGTTTTAAGACCGGGCAAACTCCTGCAGGAACGAAAACGGCGACCTTGTAACTGATATCCAGAGAGTGCTTAGTTTATGGTTTGAACACTTCTCTGCTCTCCTAAATGGAGGCAGCGATTCACCGCGCAGAGATGACGAACCTGATCCCGCAATCGATGATGATGGAATATATGTCCCCCCGCCCGATTATGACGAAGTTAGAATAGCAATAACCAGATTGAAAAACAACAAGAGCGTGGGCGCTGATGGATTGCCTGCGGAGCTATTCAAGTACGGCGGCGAGGAGTTGGTAAGGCGCATGCAACAGCTTCTTAGCAAAATATGGGCGTACGGCATGCCCGACGATTGGAATCTAAGTGTTCTTTGCTCTGTCCACAAGAAGGGGGATACTGGAAAATGCACCACTACCGTGGAATCAGCCTTCTTAATATCGCATATAAGGTCATTTCAAGTGTTTTGTGCGAAAGATTGAAGCCCACCGTGAATCGGCTGATTGGACCTATTCAGACCTGGAAATCTACCATCGACCAGATTTTCACAATGCGCCAAGTGTTTGAAAAAACCCGTGAAAGAGAATCGACACACATCACCTCTTGGTCGACTTTAAAGCCGCCTTCGACATCACGAAAAGGAGCTGCTTATATGCCGCTATGTCTGAATTCGTTTTCCCCGCAAAACTTATACGGCTGTGCAAAATAACGTTTGAGCAACACCATCAGCTCAGTCAGAATTGGCATGGACTTCTCCGAGCCGTTCGAAACTAAACAAGGTTTCAGACAGGGTGACCCCCTATCGTGCGATTTCTTTAATTTGATGCTGGAGAAAATTATACTAGCTGCAGAACTTAACCACACAATATTCTATAAAGCGTGCAATTACTGGCATATGCTGATGGCATTGATATCATCGACCTAAAACACACGCGCTGTTAGTTCTGCTTACTCCAAACTAAAAAAAGAAGCGGTAAAGATGGGTTTGATGGTGAATGAGGACAAAACGAAGTACCTGTTGTCATCGAGCAAAGAGTCAGCGCATACGCGCCTTGGCAACCACGCTAACTGTTGGCAGCCATAATTTCGAATAGTAAAAGACTTCGTTTATTTGGGAACCAGCATCAACACTAGCAACAACATCAGCACTGAAATCCAGCGAAGAATCAATCTTGCCTATAATGCTACTTTGGACTAGGTAGGCAATTGAAAAGTAAAGTCCTTTCTCGGCGAACGAAAATCATCTCTACAAGTCACTTATCGTACCCGTCCTGCTATATGGGCATAAGCATGGACCATGACAACAGCAGATAAGAGGCCTTGGGAGTGTTCGAGAGAAAGTTCTTCGAAAGATTTATGGACCTCTACGCGTTGGCGATGGCGAGTACCGAAGAAGATTTAATGATAAGTCCAGCGAATTAAAACGCAGCGGCTGCGCTGGCTAGGCCATGTTATGCGAATGAAAGATGATCACCGGCCTCACCCTCAGTATCTCATAAACAAATTGTATGCAAATCAGGCCTATGGTGTGAAAGGAAGCGAAAGAAAGAAAGGAAAGAAGAGGCCCGTCCAGGTCAGGTGGAATCTGCCCTCCCAACTTCTACGTAGCTTACATAGCCTTGGGCTCCGCTATGACTCCGTTATACCGAGCGAAGCCCCCTTTTACCTGACATTTGTCCGTCCGTTAATTGTCCACTACGTCCCTAGTCAACCTAACATCCTGTCTCTAAGTCGTGTTGCGCAACCACATCCCCTCTTATGCCCTTGTGCAACAACACCCAAACCAACACACATGGTATCTTATGTACGCATCATGGTATCTTAAGCGCTAACCAAAAAAGATAGGCATCCGAAAAACAGCAGAGCCAAAGTAATTTCTTCAAACGTTATAAACGCATTTAGATTCTTTTATTACTTCAAATATTAACCCTACTCTTACGAGCTGATAGCCATAGCAGCTAGTGATTTCTTGTTGTTAGTCTTAAAATTTATTTAAGCCTAAATATATAATAGATAATAACCAGATTGCCTGTGGTCGAAATCGACCAACTTGTATTTTTTCAACTCAGTTTATGCATCTAGTGTTGGGGGAGTGGCAATAATGCGTTAATAGTTAAGCAGTGAGTGGAAATATAGCCAACTGGGTCATACTTACTTAATTTTTCATGAAAATTTTGAATTTGATCTAAGACGTTGTACTTTTTGATGTGTATTTGCTTAAATTTTCTACAAACTTTGCAAATGTAATTACAATGTTTTCAGGTCAGCACGTTAGATGTGAACTGGTTTATTCATTTTCTCATATTCTCACTTAAGGGTATATAATATCATTTTCAATTTAC
>JARSSU010012185.1:0-39617 GCA_029619165.1 Eurosta solidaginis | reverse complement strand
ATCATAAATGATTATTCAAGAATAATCACATTTAAGGTACACTTTTCTCCCGACGAAACATTGATTTTCGAATAAAAAATACTTTTAAATTTGAACGTTTTCAATCATCTGGGGGTATGATATTTGAATAATTTTTGATAAAAATTTTCAAAAAATGCTGGCTGGGTTACTTTCGCATGCTTTCTTCCCCTAATGAAATAAGATTAGTATGTAGTATCTTATTTTGAATGAGATATGAAGAATAAATGCATTATAATGGCATTCAAAAATGATTCAAAAATCTCAACCAAAACGATTGAAATATATTCACGAATATGATCAGAAAATGAATGCGAAAAGCAGTCAAATATTACTCTAAAACTATTAAAGCTCAATTTTATAATGATATCAAATATGAATACAAAGCGTTTCGAAATAGGAATCATAAATGATTATTCAAAATATCACATTTTGGTACATTTTTCTCCCGACGATACGTTAATTTTTCGAACAGAAAATGCTTTTAAATTTGAACGTTTTTAATCATCTTGGGGTATGATGATATTTAAATATTTTTTGATCAAAATTTTCAAAAAATGTTGGTAGGGATGGAAGTCTATATCTATCTCGATTCCTTTATACCTGTACAACCAACCAACCGTTATCCAATCAAAGTTAATATACTCTGTGCAAAGCACGCTGTGTATAAAAAGCACGAAATTACAGCTGTAACTGCAAAGAACTTTTCATACTTTTATCAGACGTCAACGATTTCCCAACAAAGTTATAGAATATTAAAACTATAAAATTTACTTTACAGCAAATAAATAAAATTCAAGTTTTATTTAGCTAATTCGCAGCGGTGTTTTTTTAATATATGGAAAAATGTTCGTGTTGCGATATCTCTGTCTTTATCTTAAATTAAATTTATAAAAATTTTATGTATCGCCTTGATTTAAAAAAAAATTACTCTTGATTCGTTATGAGCAACGCATGAATCGCCCACAAACTTATAATCAGATAAATAGGGTTACTTTGGGAAACCTCGTCCGTCTGTTTAGATCCACCATTTTGAAGGTTTGAAAACCTCAACTTTGAGTTAACGCAGACAATTTCACCCTCTTCTTGGCTACACCGGCAGCTCAAAATTAACAATTTATTTGCTTAAACGTTAGTTCAGTGCTATTTAATATACAAAATTAAATTGTTGCCGCTTTAATTTTACCCCAAAATATATTCACTTAAATGTCACATGAAATTCAACGACAGCGAATGCCATTGACCTGATTAACATAAAATACCCGCAGTTTTATTTTCAATTTGCTTGGCTGGAGTGATGTTCCAATTGCCATTGTCTATGTAAAGTAAACAAACTTACTTATACACACCTACATATACATATATACTTATGTATTGTTTGTTGTATATACTGTAGTTATTTCAACAAATGAATTATTTAACATCGCATTTAAGCGGCGAAAGCGATATGATGTGAAGTATGTAGGAACAATTGATTAAATACATGGAACAATGCCTCGAAATATTCTTAGATTTTGTACATATATGCATACATAGTCTTCTAAGACCCTGCGCTGACCCTAGCGGGTCAGGGGATCAGAATATACCCGCGTCAACCTCACCTATCCGCGGCGAATCCTGTTTCACTAACAGACGAGGCTCTGGCGACCCAAGCTCCTCATGGAACTTGGGAGTGGGGAGTGGGATATTAAATCGCTCCCGATATGGTCAGGTTCGTAACTTAATGGTGCTTGTGACCCGCACGTGCCGGATCTATATCTCGCAAAGGACCATCAACATCGATTACGCTTCTCAAAACCTTCGAAGATTGAATTTCTCGCTACAACAACACCAAAGACATTCCCTACAACACTGTATAGTACAGGCTGCTAGCTTTATAATACCTTACGGTTATTATGAGATTACGGACAAACCACGTACATAGTCCAGCGCGGTTTTCTAATTCAAGCAACTGCTTCTAGGATATCGAAATGTTCAGCTGCAGTTGATTCAAGGCGTTCTTATATTTGAATCCTTCGAGACAAGAGGTGGCTGACTTTCAACATTTTTTTGTCAGGTTTTAAATGAGAAATCATCAAATGAAAATGCGAACGCTTCATATGTAATTGAGTATAGTAAGATGTAAATAAGACATCGAAATTTGAAATTGAGATCGGTTAGTTGTAAATAAAGAAAAAGTCAATTGAAAATCCAAAAGAGTGGTTTGAAGCGCCAAAGTATTTGGCTCCATTAACCAATTGTTGTAAACATCTGCGGTATAGTATGTGTGCCATTAGAAACATTTGCACTTTTCCCCCAAACAATCTTTACTTATAATATTATTTTTGGGCGCGCACTGACTCGATTCTCGTGTGACATGGAGTTTATGGAGCGTTGTCGCACATCAAACCTATATACGTGTGTTGTTTAAATGCTTCATCTGCCCTGCCCAGCGTTGGAAAACAGACCTGACCCTCTGTCGGTCGACCGGTCGTGCAAGATTAAATTTAAGATAAAGTTGACTAGAATTTAACTTTACACTTTATTCGATAACATTAAACTCTAGAGTCAACTTCAATTGGAGTTTAAAATCGCCCTGAAAACGAGCTAATGGGCCTCTGTCGAACTGACACTATTTCCCTTTTATGCTTTCATATTACCAGCTGACTTTTCTCAACTTTAAATGACTCTTTGCAATTTTATTTGACGCTCTCTCATTTACAAATAACTTTTTTCATATCGAAATGCACTTTCGCAATTATATTTTACGCTTTCTAGGATAGAATTGACTAATCGTATATCAATGGTTAAATCTTATTTCCAAATGACACTTTCTCATTTAGAAGTATTTATTCTTATTACTGTATGACTGTTTCTCAGTTATGATTCCTTTTCTCATTCTCAAGTGGCGTTTTTTTTCATTTACAACTGGAAATGGTATATATGTACATATATCTGTTTGTATGTCATTTTAATGACTTTCCACAAAAGTTTTACCTACATACAAATATAAGTGTATAAAAATTGCAATGAACATAGAACTTTCCGTCGCACCGTGTTTTGTGTAGAACAAGCTAGCTGGACAAAATTATTTTATGAGATTTTCCGTTTCATATGCAACTACGTAATTTTTTTCAGCCATATTTTCTTTTTTTTCCAAAATTTTACTTCATATGCATACATTTGCTTATTTCATATACAGTAACTCATGTGAATAAGTGACATAGGTCCAAAAAAATTTAAAGGACTTAAGAATATTTTTTTATTGTACTTAAATTGAATGGACTACAAATCTCAATACTCTAAAAAATTTTAAAAATTCCGAAAAAAAATTAAAATTTTTTATGAAAATTCGTCGAATTTTTCAAAACATTTTTTAAATATAATTTAGTTTTTGTTATAGATCGTAACACATTTTCTTATGGGAAACTAGTTAAAATAAATTTGCGAAAGCGAAAATTGTAAGAATTGTCCAAAAAGGGGTGTCTACTTATTTATGTGAGTGACTGTACATATGTACATACATATTTTGTATTTATTTGAGTATTTATCCTAGCACTACAATTTTTACAAAATTATTTTATAGTACCAGTCAGGAATGTAAAAGTGAATTACAATAATAATAATAACAATGTAAATAATTAAATTAATTATGTGAAAATTACTTATTACAATAAACTTAAAAGTAAAAGTACAAAAGACAATAGATTTAAATTAAATAAAACCTGATCCAACAAAAAGTTATGGAGTAGGTTATCTTTTATAATTATGTTATTATTCGCTATCATCACTTTCATTCGATGAGTCATTTGTGGAATAGTCATGAGCATCAGCAACACTACTGTGAAAGCTTGAAACAACTGGGGTATTTATTGACTCTTCAAAATTATCGGGGGACAGTAAATTTAAGACTTCTGAAGTCAGACTTTTAAATTTTTCTTAGGTATCTCCCTAAAACTGTTAAATAAAGGATCCGATGTTATAAGCAACATATTCATAAGATTTCTATTCGTGGCTTCACGCGACTGCTTTTGTGTGTTATCGTCCTTGAATCGTCTCAAATCTTTGTTACGGGCTTCCTCAGAAAGTTGACCAATAGGTAAAATTGCTGATTTTATAATATCAGTACTATGCACTAAGGTTTTATGAACTGTAACAGGCATATTAAACCATGGATAGAGATCTATATATAGTTTTTTTAGTCTCTAACCGCAAATTTTTCAAATCTTTGGATATTTATATTGTACGCAGATGCTAATGCGCGAAGGAGAGTGTAGAATCTTTTGATGAGCGTTACATCCAATCCCGTATTCTCAGCACTAGCCTCAGAATTTTCGAACAACCTACGAGCAGTGTTGCCGTCATCGGTATTGCCGAAACCTGGTTTTGGTTTATCTACTATCAATCCAAGTACACTTTTAAATTTATTCTGGATTTCGTTGGAACGTAGCTTTACACTCTCTTTATCTACCTCATTCATAAGCTGCCATTTTTATACTTCGAGGCGATAACTTATGTGAAGCAAGCATTCAAAACATCTTATCCATGCATGGAGAGTAGACAAACCAAAACCAAGATTATCTAGGTTAGGCGTAAAGTCCCGCAACTCATTATTCATATCTTTTGGAGTGGCACCACAAATATAACACTTTTGTGCGGAAGAAGTTTCAGTCAAAGCATAGCAAACTTTTCTGCCAATCATTGTAAAAAGCATATTGTGATTTACGGAAACTTTGTATTCTTCGAGCATGTACTTTGTTGGCAACAACGCACTTATCTCCTCTAAAACTTTGTTCGTTTCAAAAAGAATAAAATATTTTGTTTCTTTAGAAAAAATAAATTTAATTGGTAGAAGAAGGTTGAGGATTCTGCCAAACAATGTTACCTTTTTCATCCTGCAATTGAAGAGGAACGAAAGAAAATATAAACAAAAACTCATCAGTGTCAGAACTGCATGTAAAATTTTGCTTATATGTATGTGCTATGGCCAGAGCTTCCATCGCAACCCCACTTGCTGATTAAAGTATACGTCAAATTTGTAGGTAATAAACTAACAAAAACTTCTTGATTTGCTAAAACTAAACGCTCAACAGTTTTATCTGATACGGACTGGACTTTAATTTCCGCACGTATTTCACCCACATCAATTTCATTTGGATAGCATTCTGCCTTAGCTTTTCTTAGACTATAAAATGATGGATAAACCTTATGGCCTGCCTTGATGCTCCACTTCCAAGTCGTTTTGTACCCATGAGTCGTCGACTTGCTATCTACGTAGTATGCTAAAGCTTCTACATTGCTCAATTATCTTGCATCTGGCTCACATGTCATCTTTTTGCCGGATATTTGAGTGGTTTCCCTGTGATTTTTTTTATAATTTTAGCAACATTTCTGTTGCCGGACATACGCGTTAATACTTCTGCCGCATAAAGTAACTCACCAAGACTTCTAGATTGCAAGAGGTCATCCACTCGACGCCGTTTGGTTTTTTCACTGCAGCTAACAAAGTCCTTCTTTCGTTTTCCGGGGTCGGGGTTACCTGAAGAAGTGGTTGGTTGGTCTGATGGCAACTCTGAATCCACCATTATTGTAAATGTGAAGTCTGAACTCGAAAGCCACTCCGAGTTTTTATTCAAAAATCGCTCCTTATGTCTTCCAGAAGTGTTCCACTTTTGATCCAGCTTCGACGAATATGCCGATATTTGTAAGCTTAAACTTTTTATCGAATACTCGGCTGCTTCGCTTAAATCGTACTTAAGTACAACAAAACACAATAATTCTTTATATCTGGTTTCCTTCGAATGTTGAACCCAAATGTCAAAAAACTCCGTTCTTGGTACGGTTATAACTAAACTGCTTTGTGTTGTTGATTTTCCGACAGGGTGAATAGCTGATGATTGTTGTGCTGCCATCTTAAGTGTCGTTGATCGTTCTGATTTGTTATCAGTTGTGCAGTATTTATATTACATTCAGGTATTGGCGTAGATGCTACCAAATGGGGTTGTTTTTGTGTAGCGTTCCTGTGTGGTTATACCTGCATTAGGATTGTTTTGTATGTACCTGTTTTTATGCCTTGGTGACTGGTGCGGTAGGTTGTGGCAGGTTGAAGTCAGTGATCTTCGCCTTTTTGCTTTGGTGTGCTCTGGTTGACCTTAGTTGACCGCGTTTATTTTTGTGTGTTTTATGGCTACGTGTTTGTTCCCTGTACCTGGGGATTGGTTTTGCCGTTTGTAGGTCAGCTTTAAAGGTTCAAATATCTCGTCGGAGCTGACACGTACCTACATCCTATTTTATATGTGGAGATAACAAAATCAACAAAAAAAAATTAAAAATAGATGTGCAAAGAATTCGCAATCGTTTTTTTCTTTCTACTATTAGGGAATACTTCCGACTATAACATATGTAAAATTTAGCCTGGACGTCCGCGGATGTATGTAACTCTTTTGTCCCTAAAGTTAAAAATATAGAGAAAAAATACCTTTTCTTATTAATAACGGAATGTTAAATATATTGAAAATACTCTAATTGCGAAAGAATTACTATCTAAAAATTTTGCTTACCTTCGGGCTTAGAATGCATCAAAAAAATTATATAAAAGTATATAAAAGTTTACTTAAAAGAAATATGAAGCTTAATATTCAATAAGAATTTTGCAAATTAATCAATGCATTTTACGGTCACTCCTGCCTCCTTACTTCAATTAACCAAGAAATCCCGTTATTTTGTTTGTTTCCTTCATTTCTCATTACACTTTTATTGGAATAAGAACTTTGTTTTTGTCCAGCTAGCTTGTTTCTACACGAAACACTGTGCGTCGCAACAAAATGATACAAATGAATCGAGGAAACTCGCAGTCAACTGTGTGCAGTCGAGGAAACAGTCGTGTGCCTTGCACGTTAGTTTATCCCCAAACATTGATACATTTAGTTCCGCATATGTACTTAGTCAATATGTTGCTATCTACATATGTATATACATATATACCGAGTACATTAGCTCGTTCGCTAGCTCTCCCTATATACTCAATTGCCCGGTGAATTTATCGATTTTCCCTTTTGGACACAAATTTAGAAAATGGTGAACGCAACAATTGGCATGTCGCATGGACCAGACAAGCTTGAACAAGAAGAAGAAGAAGAAGAAGAGAAGTTATTGCAAACTAGAACTAGTTAAAGCTGCAATGTATAAAAGCATTAGTAACAACGGAAGCAATTACAAATACAACAAAAACTGTCTGGTTGCGAAAGTTTTGTCTCAATTGAATGCTTCTTTGCTGTTGTTCTCTTCTTAAATTATGTTAAAGTGTTTTGAGGAATTCATGCATATATTACAACATAAAAGCCTGAGATGCCTTTAATTTTATTTTTCGGACAAAAAATCAATTTTGTTTTAAGAAGGAATAAAATCTTCAGTCCCTTTTACAATGAGGAAAGTACAAAGTCTTCAATCGACTCGTCCAAAATTTACCTATTTTTAATACAAAATGGGAATTCTTGCAATCAATTTTTAAGTAACTTTAAGCTTTAGACGTGAGACTTGACATATGGACCATAACCCGGTAACAGTGCAAACATGCAGACCAAAATTTCGACCGGTGGTACACAAATCGAAATATTTATTTTATTACTTAAACGAGTAAAAATTGTTTGTATATCTGGTACACTCTCGGAAACGGCTTAACCTATTTGCATGAAATTTGGCGCATAGCTATTGTACCATATTTTTAGACTTTCTACTTAGGTGTTGCCACTGAGGGTGTTTTCATGAAAAATTACAAGTAAGAACGGGACTGTCTTCGGCTGTGCCGAAGACTTCATACCTTTCATGAATGGGGCTGAACAATAATCTTATCCCGTTCGTAATCTCCGAATAATCGGATGTATAAGATAAAAAATATATAGTGAACAGATCTACATACCTTAACGATTTTTAAGATAAATATAAAATAAAAAACAGGTAGGTACTTTGTGTGAGGATGCAAAGTTTCAGGTTTTTTGTGGTCTGCGTGTAAAAACTATGACTAAGAATCACGTATTTCAACAATATATGACGTAAACGTAACTATTTGATGAAATTTGATGAATTTGAAGCTTCTAGCCGTAAAAAGGGGGCAAAAATTAGAGTTTATATGGGGTATATAATATATATACCACCGATCTCTATGATTTTTTCAGACAACAATATATGCTATATACGTAAGCATATAGTGAAATTTGAAGCGTCTAGCTGTTAAAATGGGATAGAAATTGCGCAAAGTTTCTTAACTGAACAATCGGTTGTATGATATATTTACTATATATTCAACCGATCTCTATGATTTTTTCAGACAACAATATATGCTATATACGTAAGCAATCGGTGAAATTTGAAGCTTATAGCTGTTAAAATGGGGTAGAAATTGCGAAAAGTTTCTTATCTGAACAATCGGTTGTATGAGATATATACTATATATACAACCGATCTCTATGATTTTTTCAGACAACAATATATGCTATATACGTAAGCAATCGGTGAAATTTGAAGCTTATAGCTGTTAAAATGGGGTAGAAATTGCGAAAAGTTTCTTATCTGAACAATCGGTTGTATGAGATATATACTATATATACAACCGATCTCTATGATTTTTTTCAGACAACAATATATGCTATATACGTAAGCAATCGGTGAAATTTGAAGCATATAGCTGTTAAAATGGGGTAGAAATTGCGAAAAGTTTCTTATCTGAACAATCGGTTGTATGAGATATATACTATATATACAACCGATCTCTATGATTTTTTCAGACAACAATATATGCTATATACGTAAATATTCGGTGAAATTTGAAGCTTCTAGCTGTTAAAATGGGGCTAAAATTTGCGAAAATATATATTTATATACTATATATATATACTATATATACCACCATATATATAGTATATATACCACCGATCTTTATGATTTTTTCAGACAACAATATATGCTATATACGCAAGCATTCGTTGAAATTTGAAGCCTCTAGCTCTTAAAATAGGGCAGAAATTACGAAAAGTTCCTTATCTGAACAATCGGTTGTGGGGGATATATACTATATAAACGACCGATCTCATAAATTTTTTCAGGCAACAATATGTGCAATATACGAAAGTATATGGTGAAGTTTGAAGCTTCAATGTGTTAAATTGGGTAAGATATTACAAAAATCCTCTTTTTCTGAAAAATCGGTTGTATGGAGGATATATGCTATAGTGGTCCGATCCGGTCGGTTCCGACAAATGTCTAATCGGACACCTAAATACACCCGCTCACCAAATTTTATCAAGATATCTCAAAAATTGAGGGACTAGTTTGCTACAAACAGACAGACGGACAGACGGACATGGCTAAATCAACTCAGCTCTTCAACCTGTTTATTTCGGTATACTTAATGGTGGGTCTATCTATTTTCCTTTAAGGACTTACAATTTTTCGGTTTCGTGACGAAATTAATATACCATTTCATTTTCATGAAAGGTATAAAAAAATTTATTAGATATGCCAATATGGGTATCAAACGAAAAGTATTTCACACCGCATTTCAATAGAGACATTTTTAAGTTTATTACAGTAGAATCGAGAAAAAGTTTACCAAAATGTCCCAAGGGATTTAACTTTTCCGAAATATTACCTTTTCCAAGCTTTTTTCAAATTTCAAAAAATACAGTATTAAACATAGTTTTTGGGATATAACACATTCAATTTATTCTTGATGCTAATTTAATCTGAATCGCGATGATTTTTTCTGTTTTTTTCCCATTTTTTAACACAAGTTTTACACAACTAACAAGTTTAAATGCTCATGACTAACTACTTTTGCGCCTCGCGACACCGACAATACTTTTTCACACAGAAATTCGGGGAATACAGAGAAATAGGGGAATATCCCCACTTGTTTTTTGCTGCCAAACAAACGGTTGGATGTGAAAATATATTGATGAGCTCAGAAAAGTTAACCAATTAACTTTTTAGAGCGCTACGTGGACGTGCAAGCTCGGTCGACTTAGCCGAGCGTTTAACTTTCTCGAGAGTTAACTTTTTCGCGATTCTACTGTATTTATATCTCTTTGTATATCTACTACTATCGCGGAAATAGCTTAACCCGTTCGAATGAAATTTTGTGCATAAATAGTGTATCACCTTCTAAGACTTTCTACCTAGGTGTTGGCACTTGACCCATTTGAGTAAAATTTCTTAGATATGTTTGAAATTCCGATACGAAAAGTAATTGACAAAGGTTTGTATTGAATTTGAACTATTCAAAAATGAATAATGCGATTATGCGCCTAGGTTATTACGGCAATGGGTAGGCTACATTCTACAGATACATATTCTATTGAAGCTTTTAAGAAGTACCTTAATGTTAAAATCCCCAAGACTATAGCTTGTAATTATCCGTTTGAAACCTTTTCTCAAGTTCTTTTTGCGGTTAGTGATCAATATGTTTATGAAATATATTTTAAAAAGAAAATTCTGCAAGTTTTAGATAATTTCACTAAACTACTACGCTTTAAAGCATGGAACGTAGCACGCTAGATGGAGTGCCTGGCTGATCTATACAAACCAGAAGGGATTCCTTAGGTCAGAGCATATGCCACTCCTATAGATATTTAGGTAAATGTAGGGGTTTCTCGAGCACAAAGAAGAAAGTGGGAGCACAAAGAATTGCAAATTAATTACAAAACAATATAAAGTGCAACTATTTTCCTAGAAAACGTAGTTTTATTTTTTGGGAAGCTCCCTTTGCGATTTGAGATATCGTTGTTCGAACTGTATTAGGTTTGCGATAATGCTCCATACAACGTTTCTTCACAAATATGAAGTCTACGTTTAGGCACGCTAGTCATTTAATAATTGCAGGTACATAGAGGGTTCAGCAAACCATCTACGGTCGAAATAAAGTTATATTGAACGAATAAAACGACAAGTGTGAGTTAAAAAGGATTAGTGTCGACTACTTTATCTGCTAGACAACTCTACACCAATATAAGGTCTGCCTGAAAGTATGCCATACATATTGCTATTGCTCGCAGAGTATAAAAATATATCGGAAGTAAATGTCGAGAAAAGTTAAAATATTTTGTTTGGGAAGTCATTGTTTTTCAGTGCCAAATAGTTTTCGTGCCAAATTATTTATCGAATGCAGCCGAAAAACGCGATTTTCGTACGTTTTTGATGAATATCTCGGAAACAAAAATGAAAGATTTGATTCGGTATTCAGTTGCTTGCGAGCCAAAAACCTTTTGAAACACATTAGCTCATTTTTGGGTCCGGATTGAGATCACCTAAAATATTTGTCACTGAAAATCTCTAATAACTATTCGGATTTAAACGCCAGATTACTGGCACTCAGAAGGCCCCCGTACTTTAATTTCTAAATGTATTCAACGATTTTTATTATCATGTACGTTAGGTTAGGTTAGAGTGGCCACCGGTGCGAGCACCAGTGCACTTAGGCCCAAAAGGTTCCATTGTGATACCACGTGATCTCTACCCTACTCAAACCAACAGCTCGATACACCAAACGTCAGGAGTTTCTTGGGTTCCAACCGACCGAGATAAGCCCCCCCCCCTCCCCTCCAGATATAAGTCCCCTACCAAGAAGAGGGAGACTTTTTGTGCGTCTCGCGTCCAATTCAGGCCACACGAGCTTGGAGTGGTAGCAGGATTCAAGATTGCTCCATCTCACACCCGCTTCCCTAAGGAAAATTCCTTTCAAAATGAGTTACATGGTAGCGAGCGGCATGCTCAACCCTTCCCGGATGATGAAAGCGGAACGGATGTGCCCCCTCTTGCAAGTTCGTCAGCCATCTCATTGCCCGGTGTACTCCAGTGTCTAGGCACCCATACCAGACTGACGGAAGTTTGCTCGGCGATCTAGTTAAGAGCTTTGCGGCACTTCTCTACTGTCCTGGACTTACATGTGACCGATCCAAGTGCTTTTTGTGCAGCCTGGCTGTCAGACTAAATACAAATTTGGTTATAGACGTGAGCAGCCTTTCCCCAGGTGATCAGCGGCCTCATCTATAGCAGCCGCCTCCGCATGAAAGACGCTGCAATGATCGGGTAGGCTAAATGATAGATTCCACCCTAGTTGAGGTGCAAAGACACCGCTACCCACCTTATAATCAAGATTGGAGCCGTCAGTATATATGTGCAGCCCATCGCTCAGGTCCGGCGGCTGCTTCAACAATAATCCCTATCCGGGATAATAACCTCGTACTTCATAATGAAAAATACAGTCAGAGCGCAATACTCCGACGAAGGCGAATCCCAGATATTTAAGGATGGCTGCATGGCCATCCACATTATCTCTCCACCCGCATAACTCTCGCAGCCGCAGAACAGAAAAGGCCGCACATTGCTTGGCCATTAAATCTATTGGCAACACATTAAAAATAGTGTCCAGCGCCTGCGCAGGGGTGTGCGCAGGGCATCCCCCCGCAGATTAGAGAACCCTTTGTACCATCTGGAATACCCGAGTTTGATTTAGTATCTAAGCTCGTCCACCAGACCACTGCCCCGTAAAAAAAATTGGTCTAACCACAGCGGTGTAGAACCACAGTGTAATATCCGGTGATAATCCCCATCTTCGCGCAACAGCTCCCCTACAGCTGTACAGTACCACTGTTGCTTTTTCACACGCTCCTGAGCGTTTTCCCTCCTGGATAGTTTCCTATCCAAAATTACTCCTAGGTATTTGGCAGAGGCCTCTCCGTATGTGTTGAACCAGCCTGGTCGGCATGAACCTTTTTTCGCAACAGTAACTGCGGAACAAATTTCACTACCTGGGAGACAAACTGCATGCAAGGCCGTCTCGTTGACCTCCCGTTTCATATACGCACGCTGGGATGTCGATGACTTTCCCTCCAAGGACTCCCTTAATGCGGAGTCCATTAACCTCTCGAGTCTCTTCAGCTGAAAGGATGTCAGACATATCGGTCTGAAGTCTTTAGGGGTCGCGTGGCCAGTCTTTCCAGCTTTTGGTTTAAAGGTGAACCTTGAATCGCCCAATCCCGTGGAATATAGTTAAGAGCACAAACTCCTTTGAGGGTGTTATACAACCACAAAGAACTCAGCTCGATTGTTTGCTGGAATTGTACCGGGGTCAATCCATCCGGCCCTGGTGCTTTGAAGGGCTTAACGACATTATAACCCTATTTAATTTTAACCCATAGTAATGAACTTCCCCTCATACGGCTCATCAGTGTGAGTCTCCCTTCAGTTCATTACTTCACACTAGCGCCCGGAAAGTGCGTACTCAGGAGCAGGTAAAGGGTGCTCTCTGCCGAATCCGTCCATGTCCCATCGGATCCTTGCAGCATCCCGGGACACATTTTGGAGGACCAGAGAGAACCTTCTGAGCCTAGATCCCTCAGACACCGTCTCCATTTCGCTATAAAACTTCCGCCAGGACGTCCTCTTCGACGACCTCAGTAGTTTCTTATAATCCCCTAAGATCATCTTGTAGGCATCCCATTTGTCAGCCTCCCTGGAGGCTTTAGCAAGACTGAATGCTTTCCGACATGCCTTGCGTAGATTATCTATGTCCCTGTTCCACCATGGTGGTTTGGCCTAGATCAAGACAGCCTACAAGCTCACGCATGCCTTCGTGAACGAGTGAACCATATTATCCAGCTCCGCAGAGTTCTGGGGTATATGAACATAAATTCGGAGAGCCTCTTTGAAGCTCCTCACTGTAGATAAGCCAGTTGGCGGTTTTGAGGTTCCTATGCCAGACAGTTTTGAGCGCCACCCCGCCGAGGTCGAAGCGGTCAAAATTTGGATCCGAAAAGGAATGGTCATCAAGCACCGTCCAATTTTTTATATAGATTCCCCGCTGCCAGAACCTCCTGTCTGCTCTTAGTGACAAACGTGGGCACCGAACTCCTATTACAAATCTTAAAGTTATGGTAAATAACAAAGCCTGGTGGTGCGCATTGGCATCTCCCGCTAATAGTAGTGGCCCCTTTGCATCCCGAGCTATCTTACAGACCACGTCGGAGACGACTCCTCATGAGGAAAGTAAAAGAACGTTAGTCTAATATCCGTACCACCGACCGTCAACGTCATAGTTGTAGCATCCTCGTCGCTAAACTGGGGGAGAAAAAGAAAATTTAGTTCAGATCTTACCAAGATGCAAGCTCCCGGTTTCCAATGTGTGGCACCACTCACCAACGTCACCGCTTTCCGCCCGCAAATCTTTTGCCCTACTACCCAAGGCTCTTGGATAAGGGCTGTATCAACTGCTCCACTGGAAAACTGCAGTAGCAGCGCAGCAGAAGCTGCTTTACAATGGTGGAGGTTCATTTGTAGGACCAGCACTAGGCTGAGCACCCACCACCTCCACCACTGTCAAGTCGCCGTCTTCATCAGACATTGGCCCCTCTCCAGTGTAATCACTAAGCCTGTCCAGCGTTAGCGAGGAGATCGAAGACGCGTCCCCGCCTAACGTGTCATCCCCCGGACCAACCGTGTTTGGTTCTGCGTCCTCCTCCTTCTCGCTCTCCGCTTTCCCTGGTTCTATTTCCAGCGCCGGATCATAGGCCGCCTTCAGGTCGTTCGCGTGAACCTTAATCCTCACGGTGTCGAAACCGAATTTAATAGCGCCATTCGTGCGTTCCAAGAAAGGCAGTGACTCCTTGTTGAGCAACAGTATCGCCTGACGCGTCGCCCTGGTGCTATGCTCCAGCCCGGAGGCAAGCGGGCGGGCTGCTCCCCCATGCTAGCAGCTCCCCCGGTAGCGAACTGCCTACCGAGAGGGTTACTAGCAGAGGCAGCAGGTCCAGTCGCCGCCCCAAAGCTCCCTAGAAGAAGTTGCGGGCGATGAACGAGCTCTGGCGCCGCCTGAAGCCTTTGCGCACCACCCGCAATAGCCGCGCCGCGGCTTGTAGAGGGGCCCTGCATCGCAAGAGCTCCCAGATTGATGGGTGTTACCCCTTCTGGCCTTTTACGAGTTCCGGTCTCGTCACAGTTATTTTTATTTTTAAAAGTTCCATTATTTGAACCCACGATTTGCGGAGAACGGGGTCGTCCACCCCAGGCAGAGATCCGTTATACCTGGGGTAAGGCCAAGAATACAACTTGTTGTGGCCTGGTTCCCAGAGGGCTCAGTTAGCGACTGGGCTATTTGAGGGGCCCCCAGCCAGGCTGACCATCGGCACGGCAACGCATAACACCAACGGTCCGGCCCCCACCTTGAGACCACGTTCAAGAGCCACTTCCATATGCCAGAGCTATTAAGGAGATAAGGCACTAATGGCACTGATTCCTGAACTTAGCTAGCACTCCCCTAGCGGGTTTCTGTAGTGACTATTACCAGCCGGCACCCTCTAGGAGGGTTCAGCCCAAGGATTTTCGCCAGCCATTATCATGTACATAATTGCAAATTTTAGTCTTCGTTCAATCTTTTATTATATTACAAATATCAAATTAAAGTTTCCAAGGTTTGAGTGTGGCAAGATATCGATCAAAAATAACATGAAACTTTCTAACGTTTTTAGCCATTAAAAATAAATATTTTATCAGTCAAGATCTAGATGAAATCTATATCGAAACCTTGCATAACGTTGAATAAAAAAGAAGTGTTCTTAAGACAAATTAAAACCCTTCTCATTTTATACGAAAATAAATAATAAAAATTTTTTTTCTCATCTAATTTCGCTTCTTGTCCTACAGCTTTGACGCGCCTAAAAGGATATTATAAAAAGCAAACAAAATGCCTCTGAGCGTGCTCAAGTGCACTAAAAAACGATTTTGTAAAATCGAAACTCTCTACTATTTATATACAAACAATACAACAACTTAATAGTAGCTATTCTTTAGACATTATTATGTTGACAAATTTTCGATATTATAAAGACAAGAAAGGAAAGAAAAGCAAACAGGATCAGATCATAGAAAAGTTATTATCCCACAACTATAGAATACCGATGAAGATAAACAAAACAAAAAAATTAGTACAGTAGCTGTTGAGGGGTGGGGGAAATATACAACTCAACTCATATGTTGGTACACAAGACATAACGATACTACTGCAATTATTCAACTGAATGGCAGCAGAAAATCGTACTGAATTTGAACTGATATTATTCGTATGGCTCGAAGGATGCGGCAACTAACAAACAACAACTTCTTAAATTGTGTGCAATCAACCGCAAGTGGAACAAAAGGCGGATCAACGAAAAATGAAAAGGTAATCGAGAAGTAGTGAGGGGAAAGACACTAAAAGTGATTTTGGATATATATATAGATATATATGTATGTATATTCATATGTGCTATATATACTTACATATATACATATTTCTGACAGGACAATGAGCTAAAGAACTCGTCCTCCAACAACAATGCGAGCAAGCCGAAGCATTAACGCTTTGCGAATCAGAATCATTAGACTAGCATTTAATTCCAATCTGTCATTTTTTCATCTGATGTCAAAAGAAAAATTAACAAAATACAAAAAAAAATCCATCCAATCTTCTTTGTATGATTTTTGTTTTTATTTGTCGTCATTCTCCCCTCACTTCAGTGCTCATCATAAGGCGCTACCTTTTGATGATGTTAAAATTATTAAGGATTTATTATGATTATTATATTAAAAACACAGCAGGAACCGAAGGATGAAGTAGCTTGACATTTTCCTTTTTAGTAACGACAAAAATGTGCGCCTGTAAACAAAGCATGAGATCATAAACAAACTGTACATAGGAATGTACGCACATTAGACTGGTTCTAAAACATCTAACTATTTTTCTATTGAGATGGCCGAAAAAAGCCAGACGTGTTTATCTTTGCTTCAACTAACTAGTAGTCGAGGCGGCCGCCGTGGTGTGGTGGTAGCGTGCTCCGCCTACCACGCCGAAGATCTTGGGTACAATTTTCGAGCAAAGCAACATCAGACATTTAGAAAAAAGTTTTTTAAATTAGTTTTTCCAAGTGGTGCCGCTCCTCGGCAGTGATTAGGCAAACACTCTGAGTGAATTTCTGCCATGAACAGCTTTTCAGTGAAAACTCATCTGCCTTGCCTTGTCGGCGTAAAACATGTAGGTCACGCTTCGCTAATTTGTTTGCAAAACTAAAAGAAGCACCACGCAAATTGGAAGAGAAACTCTACTTAACATTTCTTCAAGCAAACAAATTTAACGTTTCTTTTACATTTAACTTTTTTTGACAAATATTTTATTGATTTAAAAATGTATCGATATGATTTTTTTCAATTTCTCTTTTACAGTATTTGACAAGGCTGGAAAGGCTTTTCTGTTGCAGAGTTTACAAGCTTCTTAGCCACTTCATTTTGTCTACGATTACAACGCACACTTCTGCACGTTTACCGTTGCTTTGGAACATTATCCCCATCCATAACTATGGGACTTAAAGCAAAAATACGTGGTAAACATCTTCTTTTGTTTCGCTGTTAAAGTGGTCACATATATTATAGGATTGTAGTTGCATAAACAAATCAAGGACGTTGTGCGGAACAGAGGTGGTATGTATCGACGAACTATGTAAAAAGAGCCACGAATCTATCTATGAAGACAGGTGATATTCAAAGAACAGGAAAATGCGAGATGGAAAGCCCAAAGTAATAACGGGCAGGCTACTGTGAATGGAGAACGCATGGGTCACGAAAAACTTCAACCGCCGCCGGAGGGATGTGGGTGAGATATAAAAAGTTAACTTCTGTTGTTCCCCCTTTTTCGCCAGAACACATAATGGATTCCTAATTTAATGTATATTCGATTAGCTACCAGACTTTCGCTTTGTGGAAATGTGTCCCATATCATGTCATGCCAAACAAACACCGTGATGCACTTACATATCACTTTGATGAAGCCTAAAAGGGCAATGCTATCAAAATTATACAATAGGACAGAGTGTGCTTTTCTGCCTTAAGCAGGCGTAGCCACTATAACCCAAACGTGTTTCAAATAGAAAAAAAAATTCTGAAACAGTCTAATGTACCTACTTACGTAAATATGCACATCGGCACACAATAATCTATTGTTATTTGTAGAAAATTTGTCGGTGACAAAGATGAAATCAAATTAAACAAAAGCAACAACGAAAACGTAATAATAGTTACTTGAAGTTGGCCTAGACGTACACTGAAGCCTACATCGAGATTCATATGCAAGTCCCAATACATAAATATGTACCAATGTGTACATCAGTTTGAGTAAACACAAATCCTTCCATTTAATGAGGGTTGGAGCAAAAAGATGTCAGCGATGCAGAAATATGTCATTCGAGCAGTTATGCAGACGGATGGATCTGTGGTTGCATGTATAGGTAAATTTGTAGTTATTTGTGCAAGTATGATATTTCTTGATTTTCTTAAATTTTTTTCTTTTCTTTTCAAATATCATCCACCCTCCTTGCGGATTGGAATATTATTTTACATATCAATTATTAGATATGTCATTGTTTTGTGCGGTTTTGATATTTAATTTTTCGTTTAATTAGGGATAATAAGTATGGCAGGTTTTCGGCCTGAGAAATTTACAAAGATTTTCCTATTGTGAGTATTAAATTTTCACGAAATGATTCGCATTGGTTGACATACTATTTTCAGTACTTATTAAACCTATTTTTAGGTCGATGTAATTTTTATTGTCACTATGAAATATGATACTTCGGTAGAAATGATGTTTTGAGTTGTGTAGGAGTATGATTTATTCTTTCTTGATGTAAAGACATAAAGTAGAAATTCTAGCGCATGTATGGAAAAACAAATCTTTGTTTGCGTTCTTCCAGCAAATTAAAATTTTGAATGAGATCTGTTTACAATAAGAAATTTTGTTTAAAATTTCGATTGAGTAGATCCTCCTCCGAAAATAAGTGCTCAGGACTTGGTTTCAATTTGAAACTAGAGAAGTGTACACTTGCATTAAAAAAAAATAGAATAAAAATCTAGCGGACGGTGGCCCGGTTTCGAACCGACATTTCTAGGATTGCAGTAGCTCGCTTTACCTACTGAGCTATCACATGCGTGTGAGGAAATATACAGAAACGAAAATATATGTATCACACAACGTTTCCAAAAGAATCTATGACTTGCAGCGCTTTTCACAGATACAATTTTTTAGTTTTGAATTTTCAGCAATAAATTTAAACTCCTTGGTTTGTTAGTAAACAATAAAAGTATACATGTTTATATTTTTAAATTTTTTTAAAGCTTTGTGAGTTTTGTTCTAGAACAGTTTTGAGATATTATACGTTTTGTTCAATTAAGTTTAAAATTTAAATGTAATAAAATTAGAAGACAGTATCGTGAATTGAGAAGTTTTGAATGTAGCTGAAAATTACTGGAAAATTTGCTAAAACCGACGAAAGGTTTAAAATTTAGGCTCAAATTACTAACCGTGTGCCAGGAGATTATAGGTATTAAAAGATTAATAACCCACATAAGTTGGCTCCCCCACAGAGGAATGACAACCATTCCTGCCGGGCCATCAATCATCTACACAAACATCACAGAAATTGATTGTGAGCGTTCGGGCACCTCAAAAGGCTAGGAACTAAGACTCGCGGTTAATGCAGGTGTTGTCATAGACTTATTATACTTAACAATGATTAATAGCGCGACAAATTTAAAATCACGCAGATGCGTCGATTTTTTTATACTCAGCTGATCCGAGCTCACAGAGTATATTAGTTTGTTCGCATACCAACGGTGCCCCGTACGGAATAAACTAATCGTGATAGATATATGACTTATAATATCAAAATTATCTGGCGAAAAAATAAATTAATTTAGCCCTGTCCGTCCGTCTGTCCGTGATCCCGATATACTTGAGTAAATTTTGAGGTGGCTTAATGAAATTTGGTAGGTAAGTCCCTAGCACTCATCTCAGATCACTATTTAAAATGAATGAAATCGGACTATAACCACGCCACTTTTTCGATATCGAAAGATTTCGAACAACACCGAAAAAGTGCTATACTCATTACAAAGAACTGATAAAGCGATAAAACTTGTATGTGGTTGACGTGATAACGCAGAATAGAAAATTAGTAAAGTTTTGACAATGGGCGTGGCACCGCCTACTTTTTACAAGTATATAATTTGAAAGGTTTGCAAACTTAATTGGCAGTCGTTGAAGATATCATGATGCAAATTTGCAGGAACGTTATTCTATTACTATAACTTTCTAAATAAAATTAGCAAAATCGGATACCGAACACGCCCACTTTAAAGAAAAAAAATATTTAAGTCAAATCTTACAAAAAATTTAATATCTTTACACTATACCGTGGTGTTGATGGTAGCGATGCTCCGCTTTATCAACACCGTATGCCCTGGTTCACTCTCCGGGCAAAAGCAACATCAAATTTTGAAATAAGATTTTTCCAATTAGAGGAAGAAAATTTTTTTTCTAAACGGGTCGCCCCTCGGCAGTGTCTGGCAAGGCGCTCCGATTTGTATTTCCGCCATGAAAAGCTCTCAGTGGAAACTCTCCTGCCTTGGCAGATGCCGTTCGGAGTCGCATAAAACATGTATTTCCGTCCGGCCAATTTGTAGGAAAAATCAAGAGGACACGACGCAAATTGGAAGAGAAGCTCGGCCTTAGATCTCTTCGGAGTTATCGCGCCTTACATTTTTTATTTTTTTTTTTTTATATAAGTTAAATATATTGCCAACTCAACTCCAACATTTGTCCTCCAAAGCTCTCAGCTGAGTATGAAATGTTCGGTTTACACCCCAACTATCCGTCCTTTACTTGTTTTAATGATACTTTCGGTGTCAGTTTTAGCTTTGTAGTTCTTGTTAAAATTAGGGCCTGACTTAGCAATGGAAAAGATTACATATCGACATTTTGTTCCTAACTTAAAAAGATGATTCAAATGAAAACCTTTCAAGCGATGCTAGGTTATCATGTCTTGATTTTGGAATCAATATTTGACTGTTAATTATTTTGTTTTCGACAGTATCGAAACTTGTTCTCTTCTACCAGTTCTTTTCTTTCATTTTCTTTTGCTTTAATTTTTGTATTGAACTTTCTTTTCATTTTGACCTTCCTTTCCTACTAATTTCCATTTACCATCCCATTTTTAATTTCTTTGCCTTATAATCTTTTTCCTGACTATCCGCATTTATTATTCAGATTTGGTTTATGTAAACTCTCTCAGACTTTGTCTTGTTGTCTAATTGCTCTCATACAAACTAAACTATGTACTTACGCGTAACTTGTTACGAATTTTTTCTGGGTTTCCATATACAGTGAGCGAAGAGGTTTTTGACAAAATAAAATTAAAAGTATGTCTGGTATTTCACTCTATATGGCAAAGGAATCTATTCGGTGAGTGCAAGCAAAGAAAATCAAGATGATTAAGACATGTAGCGTTGGAAAATTACAGGAAGCAATCAGTGTGGGAAACACATGTGAATCTATTCATACAACTCAAGGCGAATTCAGTACAGGTGTTTTTATCCAAACAGCTGTTGCTTCGCTTGATTATTTTCCATACACGCCTTGTACTTTAATATGTCAGTTAATCGAAATCATTAAAATTTTCTTTTGCTTGACATTCTCTGCAGGGCGAATTAGTTGAATTCGCTCACCACCTGGTCTGGATTCGCCTTGCATACAACTAGAGCGCATCGCAACCATATGGCAGTTGTCAAAAAATATATTTCATACAAACCTCATAGCTGTCAGATAGCCATATTTCTAACGTTTGATAAAAATTCCTTTAAGCTGATGTCACTTTTAGCCACTGCACGGTCTTCGACTTCAAATATTTTTGAAATCGCCCTTTGATCAAATGTCATCGAAATTCTTTTATTGCTCTCAACATAATTTATTTTTTTATTGATAATCCATAAACAGCGAAGTTACTAAAACTGTTACAAGAGTTTTTGCCATTAGGGTGCACATAAACTACGAAATTACCACTGATGACTTTTTAATAATAATTATTGAAACCAAATTGAATCGAACGCGCCAACGATCCATTTCATCATTATTAACTCTGGCTAGTACTTATAAGTACTCATATAATGAAAATAAAAATGAGTATTAACTGGCAGATACAAATGGGTAATTCCATGTCAAAAGCAAACACTATTTTTCTTCTCATCAAAATCATCATTGTTTGGCGCTTAACCGCCAGAGCGATTTTGGCTGTTTCGTAACAAGTCACGCCAGCTTTCCGTGTTTCGCGTTAACCTGACGCCAATTCAGAGCACCAAAGGAGGTGAAGTCTTCCACCACCTGCCTCTCCTAACTCAGTAGAGAACGCTCCCTTGCTCTTCTTCTAAACTGGCAGGAGATAATTTTAAGAAGGGGTGGTTTTTTTTATAATTAATTTAAAGGCAATATTGAGTCGATAACAAATCTAAATTTTAAAATAAAATTCTAAAAAGGTTTGAAATTGTCTTCAAATTATTCCACATTTTAGTCCAACTTTGCACTGTGAGTAGGGATTCTTCCACTAGGTAGAGAACACAGTTAAAGTTGGGTGGGTGATCAGCACATAACCAGATAACTAAGTTATTTGGGCGTGGTAGGGATCTGACTGTACAAGCCTCCTCGACACATCTGCGCTCTGTCAAGTAATAGTCCAAGGCATATAATTATTTACATTTGGCGAGTTTAACTTCGAAGAGATTAGACAGAGCTTCTCTTCCAAATCGCGTTGTTCAGGAAAACTAAAATTCTTACAAATTGGGCGAAATGGCACCTAAATGTTTTATGCAGACTCCGAAACGGCAGCTGCAAGATGTACTTTAACTGAAAAGCCTTTCATGTCAGAAATACATTCAGAGTGTTTGCCAAACCACTGCCGATGGGCGACTCCGCTTAGAAACACTTTTTCTTATTGAAAAGGAGATGCTTTCTTAGATTGGTGCCTAGGTTGGGGTAGGTTGAACTGGCCGGTCCATGAGGACCTCACATAGACTGATTGAGTCCGTAGTGTTACCAGAAGTTTGTTTTAGCGACCAAACTGAAAACCCTATCAAAAACCAGGACCTATGTTATAAAAATAACTCCGTCCTCTTGGCAAATACTAGAAGCTTCCTAAGACTTAAGCCCACTTGCTGCTTCTAGATCTGACAGCTGTATCACTCCAATAGCTGGAGTCTTAGCCTGGCAAGTGCAGGGCACGAGCACAGAACGTGCTCGATCGTTTCCTCCTACAACCGCACTTCTTACATCTGCTATCACTGACCAAGCCTAATTTAAAGTATGTGACGCCAGAAGGCAGTGTCCAGTCAGAATACCCGTCATGAGTCTGCACTCCTCTCTTTTTAATGATAGAAGCAACTTGTTAGTCTGAGGTTGTAAGACGTACACATACAGCCCCGCGCTTTGAACCCACGCCTTACGCTTGTCGATCATGTGCACCTCTCGCATTCGCTTAATCCCGCCCAGTCTAATTGGGACGTCTACGGAGCAAGCTTCAAGGGATGCGCCCTTTTTCAGTCACGCTTTTTCATTCCCATCTATTCCCATATGCCCTAGGACCCAATATAGATGTATTCTTCTCCCTGTCCCGATCTCTCCAAAGACTGCTTACCCTCTAACACGCATTTAGATGCTGTGCTATGCGAGATTATTGCCTTAATTGCTGCTTGACTGTCATATAAAAGTTAACACTGTTGCAGCTTAAGCTATTCTCTTCCAGGGTTTCTACTGCTTTGGTTACGACTAATATTTCCGCTGAGAAAACGCTACAGTAATCGGCAGCTGTAGGATCTGCTTATTTCCGGATTAGCACAGTATACCGCAGACCCTACTCCTTCCACTACTTTGGAACCATCTGTGTACACATTATCGCCTCGTCCGCCATTTGGTGCCTAAGTAAAGATAAAAAGTGACATCAGCCGCTGCCACGTCTAACTGCGATCCTCGTACTTTGCTGACGACATATGGAGGAACAATGAGTCTTGTATAAAAGCAGCGTCCATGGAAATGCCCGTGAATGTGTTCCAAATATATTGAAAGCATTTGTCTGAAATGCAATTCAATTTAGTTTAATTCTCTGCTCCCTCAGTGTGGTCTGCGGACTACGGCAGACGGTATGGATGGATGGATGAGCAGAAATTGTCAGTCATCTGGCGTGTGAAGTGTGTGTAACCAACCGCTAACCAATTAAATTGTGGAATTAAAAAATAATGTTAAGTATGAAAGAAACAACTCGCGGAGCTGCTGATGAAAGCGAGTATACGTGAAAACAAAGCGGAAACTTCCGTTAATATTACAATTATAACAAAAACACATATGCAACAATATGCGCATAAATAAGCATAAATAGCACATAATACATACATACACACATACATATTAACATACATACAAATTCATTTGCTTTTAATTTATTACATTGGAAAATTTGTACGCATTTTTATCGAAAAATTGATAAAATTGATTTACGTTCATGGCTTCATTGAGCAGCAACAAACCCGTAGTAAAAAATAGCGGATGGAGACGGGTAGGGCAATAGGACAACTATGTTCTAGCAGTTTGTTGTTGTTCGTATTTGTTGGCTATTGGCCGGTGACGCCCTTATATGCACCAGTTGTGGTCATGTTGTGGCTTTTTGTATGACTTTGTTCAATAATTCTCTTTTTTATTAGCTCAGCCAGTTCAATAGGAACTATCATACATATCTATGATGCATGTATGTAATACGTAACTCAGTTTTTAATGAATTGGTAATGACTTGACTGATAAGTTTGTGTATATTTCGCGTTGGTGGCGGCAATTAGATGACGAAGTTTATGAAAATATTGAAGACATCTTCCTCTGCTGCGGCAGGTACTATGACGCGTTGCGTGGGCTTACGCCTCACGCTGCTCTCATGAGTCAGTTACTATTCAGAGGGATAGTATGCGGCTTCTTCAACCAAGAATGTCATTGTATCAACGTCTTTAAGTGTGCGACTGTGTTACAAATGTTAGAGGCCGCATATTTTGATAGTTAGGAGCGCCTGTTTCCTATGCTATGGGCGATACCTGGTAAATAAGGCCTTAAACGGTACGTGTACGTCGAGTTAAAGTCTTTTGAAGAAGAGGCAGACTGTAAAAGAACTCCGAAGAGCAATGGCGACGCTAATGGAGACGCCAACTCTGGAGTAGTAGCAACACCAATGCAAAAGTTGAGCCCATCTTTGACGACTTACTAGTATCAGATTAGATTACACTAGTATCGTCTTCGCCACAGGAAAGTATCAGACACATGCTCATTCTTGGACCAGCATGCGGATAATCAGTATCATTCAATCTCAGTTGATGGTCGCTCGGGCGTATGGAAATCCAAGAAATACAAAGAGGACAAAATGTTAGAAGATCAAATTTTAAAATTGGTATCCACAAAACTAGAAGTCAGACAGCAGAACAACGACATTGAGAAGACATAAACAATGATATCGTTCAAACATACACCGGAAACGCATCAATCACAGATACTTTTCAATGAAGCTAATCGAAGCCAAGTTGAAAACGAATGGGATTACAACGGCTGTAGTTTTAAAAAATACAAAACCATCATTAAGACCGCTAGAAAACATGAGGCAATAAATGAGACATCAAGACTTCGCCAAATTCTAACTGGATCAAATTTACCTATAAGTAGCATTAAGAAGCTGGTGGCTCATGCGCCATATTCAGTCTGGAAACTCTGAAGGTTTTGATGGGATACTTTCCAGGATACGAACAACTTTATTATTATTTGGAAACTCCTTTTTTTGGGTTACCGAGGTCACAAACAGCGTTTACCAGTAAAAGGAGGGAAGGACAAATTAAATGGGGTTTACACTGAAATGGCAGTCCTTGGTTGGGAAAAATCCCGCAAATTATCATCTGATAGGCAGGAGTCGGCGCAATTGAGGACGTAACCAAGAGCCAGATTAAACAAGGGGTGCCACAGGGTGGTGTCCTATCACCGCTTCTGTTTAACTTCTACATATCGAAGCTCGTCACCAGGAGGCACCATTGCATCCTACACATCCTACGCTGATTACTGCACGATATTGACTACAAGGCCCGGCCCACCCCTCGATGAGCTATGTAATAAAATAAACAACTTTCTCCCTGATCTCTTCAGCTTAGTCGCGTCGCAAAACCCGACTTTATCACCCACCAAATCATCGCCGACGTTATTTACAACATACACAGAACAAATGTCGACCGCACTGGACATCCATGTCGATGGCATTACACTGTCTTACACCAAAATACTGGGTCTGACGTTCGATCAGGATCTACATTTGGCGAGCATGCATCCGCAATTGTACATAAAATCCAGACCCGTATTAAAATCCTCAAATCTCTTTCCGGCAGCACTTGAGAGACTTATTGACCTGTTCATAGGGGAAACGCTAACGTTCGCCGGATGGGTGCTGATCATCAAGCACATCGGAGAGAAAAATCGGTTGGGTTAGCGAACAATTTCTGGACTGCACGGACTATGCCCTTGCTGGTTTCCACGAAATTTCGAGTGCTTTAAAGATGGAACCAAAAGTATTATATTTGGATTGATTCTATGCTCGTTATTAGAGTCGTGCACGTAGTCATTGGCATGGACTCGGTATATAGATTGACCACCAGTGGTCTAAGCGAGGGCAGCTGAATAAGCTGACTACTAAGTGGTACTGATAACAAGTCACTTCATTCCAATCATTAGTGAGCTCAATTTCACAACAACAGAGCTTGCCATTTCGCCTGAAAAACAACAAAACTTCCCTCCTAAGACGATCAGAAGCTAACCGAAACAAAAACAAATTCTTCTGAAGCTTAATATCTTGACTTAATTCCGACAACAATAGACTTATGTGGAAAAGGAATACTGGTGAGATATCAAAGTAAGCTCTGCCAACGTATTAACCCTGATTGGTTTCGGAAGCAGCTGGGAGGTGTGACCTTATAGCCATTAGGGATGTAGCCTAGTTAAAAACACAAAGAAGGATGTGGGCAGATTTTGTTTGACGTCGTGGCACTTCCCGTCGCAGGCACGCACGTTCACATTCTCCACCATACAAAACAAACCTTTCACAAAGACATTCAGGCTTACTGTCCCTCACTGAAGTGAGTGAATGCTCTTATATTATACGAATTTTGTGGTTCATAAGCCTAAAAATACATCGTGCTGGGTTGTAAATATTTTGTCCATTTATCAAAACTCCCAAAACTCTGCATTGAGTTATGAACATTTTTTATCAGAATTTGTATTGACAAAATTGAATCAAAAAAGACTCTAAATTCCAGGTGGATGTAACGTTGAATGGCTCCTTTTTAAATATTCTTACTTTGCTTTCGAAATATGTAATATGAAACTTCATCTGGCATTATTGGCACTCCACTTTACTTTATCCTACACGTGCAGGGCTTATTTAACAATTCCAAAAGCATATAGGGCAACACCAAGACATCCGTTTGCCACTTGAAACGAGTTCAACCAACTATGAAACAAAATAAGAAATTATAAAAAAAAGAAAAATTAAAAAATTTTAAATAATGCAAACTCAACTCCTTCCTACATACAAATGAACTAATTATTTACTGCCAGCATATATGTACATACACAAACATACATACATAACTCATGTTTCCGAGCAGTGAAACTTTTGGCTTTTGCGCGTTCCTGTTTAATAAAAGAAAAAATAAAATAAATAAATAACAAAAATAATTTTATTTAGACTCAAAAATTAAGAAAAAGTGTTTGAACTCATTGCCCCCTGCCATTTTATTTTGCTACAATAATATTATACGCTTTAATCAACATTTCAATATGTATATTTAGTATATATAATTATGTATTTGTATGTATGTATGTATTTGTATTTAATTTGCTTCTCGATCGCTGATTGGCTCGTTGCCTTTTTATTGGCGGCATTAAATGTTAGTCACGTTTCACTTCAGCAGATAGAAAACTGAATATCCAAAGGCAAATTTGTGTACATAAAATATTTAAATATACATATGTATGTACATATATACATATATACGTAGATATTTAGAAAAGCATTTATATAAATACATATATATATTCATATGTATATCAAAGTCAGGGTTTGCATTCTGCATAAGCTACCTAAACGATGGTTTGGGGGCCGCCATCAAAAAGGACTGTACAACATAAAAAATATGATATGAATGTTGAGATTCGAGTTCAACGACTCAGCCCGAAAAGCTAGATGATGAAGAAGTGAGAAATTCAGAAACATGTCCTAGTAACTTTCACTTTTTAGTTCGATATTATTTAAAAGCGTATTTTTTAGTTTTTTTTAAAACTATATTTAATGTTTGTAACTCTCCTTTGCGCGCCTAGCCTAGATAGTGTTACAAGCTTGCCCGATACCAACATGTTATTGTTTTACTATCGGCTTAAAATCGAAAGCGAAATTATCGCCGAGTCATCGACTCCTTATTAGTTTTTATCGGCTTGTTATCGAAGCTTAACAGATGTGTCATCGATTTCATATTTAAGGTTTATTGGTATCTCTCGATGAAAAGCGATAACATGACGATAAAATGTTGGTGCGACCTCATCGATAACAAATGGATAACTTTTGACACATAATTTTCGATAAAGAAACAATAAATTTTCGATAACAAACCGGTAAATGTTTATAAAAAATTAATAACGTTTGTTAGCGATACAAGTTTATAGCATTTCTTTGTCTATACCTCATCGGTAACTCAACGGCAGCAAACTGATAACACGTCGATATAAAATATTTAATACGCCACATTCCGCCGATTTCAAACCCATAACTCATCGTTAACAAACCGTTAACACTTTGACAACAAATAAAAAACGCGCGGCCCGCTTCGGTTTCGTTTGTGGCTTAAATTTTGACTTCCAATTTTTCTTTCCTCTCTCCTTCCTTTTGGAAGGAAATTCGATCTAATCCATTTCTTTTTTTTCTTTACCTGGATTTTCTGTCACTGCATTGGCTTCGATATTGTAACGATAACCACAATCATCGTCTTGTTATCCCCATTTTTGAAATTGAATTGTAATTTCCTGGATTTTAGCTGTAAATTTTGAACTTGAAATCAAATTCTGGGCTTGAATTTTAATTTTCTATGTATGAATTTTTTTTTCTGGTTTAAAGTTTAAATTCTGAATTAAGTTCTAATTTTCTGAATTTTGTATGTAATTTTTTAAACTCAAATTATAATTTGTTTGAACAAAAAATGTAACTTTTTGAATTTAAAAGGAAAATTTTTATTTTTAATTGCAACTTTTGAATTTAAGTCAACCAATTACCCTACGCCCTAATTTAAGAAATCCAGCCCAGCACGAAGTATCGTTGTGCATATTCAAAATCTACTATATGATATGCTCCAAATATTTGCCAGTGTATTCGCTGTTTTGGGCCTCGTGCTGAAGGGGGTTAGGTGTTTGTAGAATACACTAAGGTTCCTGGGCCTCATACATTCATAATATTAAGTATGAAAATGTGTTGGACATGATTTTTTATCATCGCCAGCCGTCAGAATTGGTCCGCAAACTATCCAAGTGTGTAATGCAGAAGTGCCTACAATCGGTCAAAGATACCGAAACTCTCAAGCGGTTACATGTGAAATTTGAGAACATTGCATGAATTTTTTCATAAATGAGTTCAGTATAATTTCGAGCGTTTTTCTGGATAATATCATGATTGTTTGGCATGGCGGAACTATACAACGTGGAAGCAGGGTGACAGCTGATTTGTACATTTTTAATATGATTTCATACATCAACTTCATGCGCAGTACGATTTTGGCATTAGTCCATCGATTTACAAAAACAAAGTACATGGAAGTTTTATTTATGTTTGTAGGTATGCCACCGTACTGTCACCTTGTATGGTTCGGCCATGCTGTTTCGAAACATCTAGGGATTGTTTCCTGACAGTTCATGTCAATTACAGCGATCAATTCAATTTATCCAAGTCTACTTTAATATAATTTCCGTGGTGTTTCGGGATCATATTTTAAGTATTTAATTCACCTACCCAAACCCACTTGTTTCTACCGTTTTTCTGTATTACGATTACATGAAATCGCATAATTTTCTCATGAATTTTTACGTGCTTCAGCCACTTTTTTATTTTATTACTTTATAAACTCACATTCTCACACTCCCAATAAACATGATGGCTTTTAATGTTTTAAATTTGCCTTAAATATGTCGCTTTAATTTCTTCTAACCCGCACATAACTCACTCAACTCTAGCTTTACTTGCACGAGGATTGAAGATGTCTTCATTGGCATGCGATAAGAACGTGGATTATGCCGGCAGTCAGTCATTCCTCATTCACAGCATTGGCATATAAATTTAACAATTAATTGTTAAAAAAAAATTACCAAAAAAAAAGCGCGTGACGAACGGTAAAAAATATATATGTATGTGTACGAAGGCATACATAAATTTTTTTATATTTACTTTAACAAATTAAACTATTTCTTCGCAATTACATTTTTATTTAAGAGCTTGGGAATTATTTGTTGACACGTTGTTGTTGTATGTGAACTTAATGTGAATGTGATTACTTTGTTTATAAGCGTGAAATCGTGTGAATCTCTAACGGTTCATTATTGTAAGGTTAATGGACATTTGATAGTCAGTTTATTTAAATAAATGAATACTGTACCCTTTACCCAGATGCAATAGATATATTCTGAAGGTAAGGGACAGTATTATCGATATATCTCCAGTCGAAGTATATTTTTGTTACACCTGTACCAATTTCCAACAACATATCTCAAAAACAGCACCAGATCGATTTCAAAGGTTGAATCTTACACAAATCTTAATTAGCAATCCACACTCAGAAAAAACGGAGATTTTAAAATTAAAGTATATAATAATAAAATAAGAAAATTCAAAACTTAAGTAAATACTTACTATCTTGAAAATTCACCGGTTGAAAATATTATTATCAAAAACACAATTAAACATTTTTTCCAGATTCACGTACATACATATGTGAATAACAATCATAACATACAGAATACAAAAATTCATACCCAGAATTTCGAATGTGCTTTCAAAATCCAGAGTGAGGGGCGTAGAGCCCCTCCAACTAAATTTGAGCATGCTTGCCTATAACCTTACTTTTGGTTATCCTTGAAAGAAGATTAATATCATTAAAAACATGAAACCTTTTCCAATTTTTACGAAGCGTACATATGAGACAAAATAAAAAAAGTTTTTCAATATTTTCCAATATTAGTACATTTTTTACCAACTATTTTGTTAACCAAAAAAAAACAAAGCTTACTTTCGGAAAAGCTTTTGTGAATGTTGTGACTGAGATTTCAAGAACGTTTCCGAAAAATCAATCAGTCTTTAAAAAATTTCAGAAATTTACTAAAAATGCTTTTGTTGTTTTATATATATTTTATACCCATTTCACACAGGTAGATAATGCCGTTATTTGTTCAATTTTCTACAATAAACTGCTTCTTGAGATTTATTTCTAAATGAGTTTACTAAAGTAATTTAACACGATATATGAGAAAATATCAAAATTAATACAGTCGTCCGCACCAAAAACACAAATAAAAAATAAAACCGTTCAACGTAGAAGTTAAAATTTGTGTATAGGATGCGAACTTTTCCAACACTGCTTGGAGAGCCTGATCTGACCCACATACAACTCAGAGTTGTGATGATTTGAGTAAAAATGAAGTTATGAGGAAACAAATTTTAAAATTATCCCGACATAGCCTCGGCATAAAGTGAGTCATGAGTTCGAAACCGCATAAAAAATTCTCGGTACCGAAATAACCGAAACTATTGTTAAACACCTACGTTATAGTCCAGATTTGATGCTGAAAACAGTTTCAAAAAAGTACAGAAATTATTCTGAAATAGCATCAAAGCGATCGTAACTGATCTCTAAGTGATCCCGAAACGATCCAAATCATACTGAAAATAATTTTGAAACTCTTCCGCAATTATACTGAAAAAGAACGAAATGATCCGGAAAACAGTCACGGAAATAGTCCCAAAATCATAGCTTGAAGGTCCCGAAATTTTCCAAAAGTCTCGGAATGAGCCCGAGATAGTCCTTAAATGTTCCGGAAAAGTATACGCAATCAGCCCGTAACAATATCGAATCAATACAATTACAAAATGTTACAGAGATAGTCCCGAGATCAACTCGAAATGGCCTTGAGTTATTTCATGAGGCGCCTTTCCCATTTGCGCCAATTGAATTTAAATTTTTTTCTAAAGTCTTATCTTGCTGATTTGTAGACGTATTAGTAAATCGAATATACATTTCGGTATGTATATAATTACAAAGCCCGGAGGTACTCACTTGTTTCTTGTGGTGTCGTTCGATGTTTGATGATATCCCTACTCCCTCATTACATAACAAAAAACAGCAGTTCACTGCAGATAACCTTCAAAACATGCACAAACATATCTACATCATTTAACTAATACCTAAAAAAACTCAAGTTCAAAATCTTTTGTAATTCTTCAGTCACAAAACACCTCAAAAATAACAAATTAGTTCAACTCACTCATGCAATTAACACTATTTAACCCCACAAGAAAAAAAAGCCATGCTCCTCCACTTTTAGCGCCAACTCCTTTAGGCAGCAACTTTGCCTATCTTTGAGCAGCATCAGCATCAGCAATAGCAACAACAACAGCAACTACAAAATCATGATGAGTATGTCGCTGACAGCAGAAAAACGTGATATACTCATAACGACGTCCAACAGAGTCTAACAACAACAACAACAACAAAAGCGCGCCAGAAAACCAAGTGTACGTGTGGGTGTGTATGTGTGCAGGCGTTTTAACAGCTCTATGATTAATCTTTTTGTAAATGTTTATTTTCATAAACAATTTTTTAATGGCATCCAATGGAACATTTGTTGTTGCTGCTGCATGTACGAATGGGTGAACAACTAAAGGAATTTTATAGCTGACTGAATGAGTTAAAGGTAAAAATCTTGTATAGAGTTCATTTCTATTAAAATGGGTGAGGTTAAAGAAGAGCTCCCTTTCCGACTGGCACACTTCAAGTTGCTGCTATTGAAGAACTATTAATTTAGTTATTTGTCTTGTTTCATGAAGTAAATATGTTTGGTATTTTGAGTGCATTTCGATGATACATTAATAGTGCGCGTTGTTTGGATTTTGTCAAAATTTGGTAAATAGAAAAAGCGAGGCCTTTCATTAACCAAAAATATTTAGAATCAAAATTAGTTAATGTGGTGCTCAGTTGTACACGCGACAGTACTGCTGAGCAGTACGATCACCCTTTAATATGTTATTATATAGAACGACGAAGCCCTCACACGGGCTATCAATAAACACTGAATACAACAACACAGGATGTTATCGGTTTAGACTTTCTGTTATTGTCCAGTTTAATTTTCTTTTTTTTCTTCTTTTCTCATTCCCTAGATATGTGGCTCGTATTTTCGCTTTGCCTTTTGGTATTTTTTTTTCTTCTTTTTTTGTCTATCACTATTTAATTGCCTTTATTCTGCTAAATCTTTCTTCCCGTTAGTCAACCTTTTATTTTTACTTTTAATTTTCCTCCGTCTTTGCAATCCATTCACTATCAGGCTTTCTCACCGCTTCCCTTTGTATCAGCTCTCCGCCTGTTTTCCTAAACATCCACCACATTTCCAATACACTTTACCGTTCCCATACCTATCTACCTTCCTCTCTTTCTTGGCCCCCGTTTTCTCATCTTTTATCACTTATTCGCCATTTACTCTATCCTTTTCCATGTCCGCTGCTCCTCCCATTTCCTTTTTTCCTCTCTATCTTTCCTTTCGTATTTTCCTTTTTTATATTCGCTCACCTCTTATCCAAATCATATATATTGTAACGAATTTAGTGAAACTCCGCTTATTTTACACCTTCTACTAACGTTCGTATCGCTAAAATGTTGAATAAATAAGTCCAATAACGAAAAAACGGTCTTTATTAGACTACTTTGAAAGTACTTCACAATAACGTTATGAATAACGCTTAACTTCACAACCAATAGAGTGCTTAAATCAAGCTGATTACGGACTACACAGCTTCTGCTGCTTTTATACTCTCTGCCCAAATGTCTAGACGTTTCTTCTTCTAGAATCCTCTACCTGTTCACCAGCCATACGCGCGTAGATTTGTAGTGTGTAACCATATGCGTGTGTGTATATGTGAGCGAAGTAGTAGCTGATGATGACGTGCGTTTGTGAGTATCTCTCTGCTGCTTGTATGTGTGTACATGATGATTAATTTGTTTACGTACATACAAGTGTGGCAGGTTGCTTTATTGTTGTTGTGGCTTTATTTACTTAGTATCAGATTAGTGATGTGAGTATCACTTAGTGTTACTAATATTCGTCACACTGCCCTCCACCTAAGTCTGATCGTCCCGATCAGACAAATCTCTCGATCTAACCGCTGCTAGCCTCTCCAAATGAACCACCCTTCATTTCGTGGTTTCCCAATGTTTGTATGCGGTAGATGACATCACTGATCCTCTTCACAACTCTGCACGGGCCTTCCCAACTGCACCAAAATTTGGATGGAACACCTTTCCGCCGGTGAGGGTTGTATAGCAGTACCAAATCTCCCTCCAAGAAACCTTCCGAATTATTGTTCTTGTCGTACCTGTGTTTCATCCTACTACTCATTATCCTGGACCGTTCCCTCACACTCTGTTGTTTGGCCAATGAACTACTTCGTAGAGCTTGCGCTTGACGGATTGGCTTCGCATAATCAGTATCGTCCGACGTTCACAACAGTAGTGCGCCCTGGCTTGAAACCACCTTTGCATTCTTTCTGGGAAATTCTGTCGTTTGTTTTAGTGCATCCATTAGGGTTTGTCAATGCCAGTGTTTTTCTCGCGGGTACCTTGGTTTTGATTTGTTTGGCCCATTCATTCCATCAACCTTTGCCGATTTACTTTCTTTGACTTTTGTGGTCTCTGTTGAATCTCCTCCACCAGCACTCGCTTACTGCTGAACCCTTTCTCCAAACTGAAGTTAAGTGGTACATCCTGGTTCTTATAGCGCATAATCTTTCTCTGCATATCGATCCTGATGTCATGGTCAACTAAGAAGTCCACTCCCAATATGACTTCATCAACAATCTCCGCCACAACGAATTTGTGTAGAATCGTGACCTTCCAATTAAGACTTCACATATCACTTCTCCTGGACTTGGTTATACTCGCCAGTGACCGTACGCAACCTTGCTCCAGGTAATGGCTTTACTCTCCTGTTGACCAAATCAGATCGGATTAAGGAATGAGATGCGCCCGTATCTACAGTCAGTACACGCTCCTTGCCATCCACATTTCCTCTGACGGTAAGACTGCTCGATTTTCTTCCAATTTGCGAGATAGATATCACAGGACATTCAATAGCTGGGGCAAGTTTTCGATCTTTACATCTGACTCGCTCTTGCGTATCTCCTCCAGCTTTGCGTTTACGACCAGCCAAGTTGGAACTACCAGGACCGGTGCTGCAATGACGTGCAATGTGACCTAGGGTTGTCGCACTTGAAACACTTCATAACTCCGTCATTTTTCTGTTGTGATCCCTTCAGCGCCTCCAATATTGTATTCACCCAGTCTGGCCTTTCCACTTCCACACGGCGTGCTTTGAAAACTGGCTTACACAGAAGCGACGCTGTTTCTGAATCAGTGCATGGGATACCGTTTCATGCAAATGTAGCTTTGGCTTTGCGCTATGTAGCTCGCTTGTCTCGACATCCCGTATTCCATTATAAAAGCTCTGGATTTTTACCCTTTCGGTGTATTCCACGGGTGCGTCCGCATTCGCTAAATGTGCCAGTCTTTCAACATCCGACGCAAACTCTTGCAATGTTTCACCAGCCTCTGGAAGCGGTCAGTAACTCCATTTGGTATATCTGTCTCCTATGTTCGCTTCCGTATCGTCGTCTACAGCGCCATCAATGCTTCATAACTGTTCCGCTCGCACTCTGGAATGGTCTGTAAGATCTCGGTAGCAGGTCCTTTCAATGCTACGAAGAGTGCAGCAACTTTATCTTCAGCATTCCAGTTGTTCACTCTTGCGGTCTTCTCAAACTGTAGCTTAAAGACCTGGAAAGGAACAGAACCGTCAAAGGATGGAGTTTTGCCTTTGGATTACTCGCTGAAACTGCTGGGCGATTTAGTTGCAACTGCTGTATATGACCTCTCATGTTTCAATCTCGGCATCAATTTTGTCTTCGAGTTGTAAACATTTTGTATCTGCGCGTCCAGCTTCGATGAAATACGTCCTTCTTGCTCTTCCAGTTGAGCATAGATCTGCGATGAAATCTGTGCTGCAATGTGCCGAATTTCGGATATTCGTGCCTCTTGTGCTTCCATCTTGAATGATCGTATTCTGTGTCGACAGTTTGAAATACACGTTTCCTGATGCTTCCATCTGGGATTCTATACGGCTCTCTGCGATTCCAGCTGAGATGACATTTCGAAATCGTGTGCCTCCTGTGCTTCCATCTTGGATGTTATACGTGTCTCCTGTGATGCCAGTTGAGATGCCATGTCGACGTTTTGCGCAGATATTGCAGCCAGAATCGTGTTCAAGTCTGTGCTCATAACTGTCTGCGATGTTTCGTTTTTCTCTTCAATTTTTGTTGTTGATCTCGTCCCCATCAGGATGAAAGACATCATCGTCCACATTAATTCCTTCCGACTCCATAGCGTCTCGTAGCCGTGCTTGAAGTTCGATCTTATTGCCGGTTGTATTCAATCCACGGTTCTCCAACTCCTTTTTCAGTTGCTGGATCCTCAATTAACTTCACTTTGCCATGTCCAGTTGTATTCGAAATCTTCAGAATTTATTCAACAATTCCTCTTGTGACACCAATTGTAACGAATTTAGTGAAACTCCGCTTATTTTACACCTTCTACTAACGTTCGTATCGCTAAATGTTGAATAAATAAGTCCAATAACGAAAAAACGGTCTTTATTAGACTACTTTGAAAGTACTTCACAATAACCGTTATTGAATAACGCTTAACTCACAACCAATAGAGTGCTTAAATCAAGCTGATTACGGACTACACAGCTTCTGCTGCTTTTATACTCTCTGCCCAAATGTCTAGACGTTTCTTCTTCTAGAATCCTCTACCTGTTCACCAGCCATACGCGCGTAGATTTGTAGTGTGTAACCATATGCGTGTGTGTATATGTGAGCGAAGTAGTAGCTGATGATGACGTGCGTTTGTGAGTATCTCTCTGCTGCTTGTATGTGTGTACATGATGATTAATTTGTTTACGTACATACAAGTGTGGCAGGTTGCTTTATTGTTGTTGTGGCTTTATTTACTTAGTATCAGATTAGTGATGAGAGTATCACTTAGTGTTACTAATATTCGTCACAATATGATCACTCTTCCTAGTATTGGACAACTGCTATTCCATAAATGAGGGTACCATTGCCCAATTTAGCGCCGCCCGGTTTTTTTCATAACTAGGATAAAAAGTATCATTTAGTTTAAAATAACGGGTGCTTACCGAGTTTTATCAAAATGGGTTAAGCAGTTTCGCAGAACACCGCCGCACATGTATACCATGAACCGAGATTTTCATACACAAATCTGTCAGCGCAGAAGTGATGTAACCAGCAAATTATTTTCGTTTTTGATGTAAAATACTTCTTTACATCAAGAGCTTCCAAAACAATAGTTTAGAAATATTCTTATATGTTAATAGAAGGCGTTAAAAGTCCGTTTTCTTTAAGAGATAAACAACCTAGGGGCACGTTTCCCAAAAATCCAAATCTTTACTGCAAATGAATTTGTGCTGATAAACTTTTCTTTTTAGAAGAAGTTTGCTTTTTTGACGAGACTCGTATGTTTTGTGAAACGGTCCTCAGTAGTAGATAGTCCAGGAATGGTGAAAGTGGAATAAACAACCACGTTTTTACTCAGATGTTACACCACTTTAGCGGTGATAACATCATATATATATAAAGGTGGGTTCTCCTCGGTGAAGCATAAAAAAGGACCGTATCGCCACTTACGATCACTTATCGAAAACTATTATCACTCAAGCGAAAAAAATGCAGTTTCAAACTTTTTAAATAACACTAATATTATATGGTTCTAGTGAGTATGCTTTGTTCCTAGTTTGAGTCATCGTTTTAGTGCTATTGTGATTTAAAAATGGCATTCGATCACCAATATATTTCGCACCAGTTATTTAACCGTAACAAATTACACCATCAAAGCACTTGCATTCAAACAGCTGGTGGATGAGGCCAAACAATGGACACACTCCAGCATATTTATGGCTATCTTTTGTTAACTCAGAAAACAAAAGCATAAATTCACAAGTAATAAACAAATTATGAAACCATAATCTCATTTCTAAGGAAAAATATTTCACAGCGGTTTTTCAGTTATTAGTTCTTAAGCTTCAAGGTTGGGACAGCAATTAACCTTGGACCAAACGATCATCACCGGCGCATTGTCACTGAAAAATATACATAAAACCTCAATGACATACATACATACATACGTCCAATACACATAAGGAGATCAAAAGGTGCAGTTGTTATTACCATTTGGCCAATATGAATCATCATCACGTTCCCATTGACATCGTTTATTTATGGGCAAACCAATATTTGATGGCCACATTCTCTTCCCTACCGATCGCAGAACGCAATGCTCATAAATAATATTTTTATGACCCAAAATAACTGACAGATCGTTACTTTAACTTTTGTTCTCTTTTTGTTGAATTTTGTTCAATTTTCACTGGGTTTGTGGAAAACAAGCACAAGCGAATGTTGAATAGAAATTGCAAGAAATTTTAGGATTAACATTTGAGTGAGAGTTTGTCGGTTTAGATATTAGATTGCCCGTATACACATTAAAGGAACTAAAAGTGCGAATTATATGACACCAGTTTAATAACCATCTTTTAAGTACTGGTACAAAACTCCCAAAATAAACGGATTGTTTTCGAATACGCAAAAGTTGAAGACGTAAAAAATGTTTTTATGTCCACCCTCGGAAGCACAGGAATGCGAAGAAACTTTTGCGAAATTATGTACAAAAAAATGAGCTCCTCCCAGGTTTTAACATTGAAGAACAACAAATCACAGACATCATACGCTTTACAACAATACAATTAAGATCATTAACATCCCCACACTGAAACAATGTCGATTTATTGTCTTCTTCAGCTTCTTGTCACGCTAAAGACACTTCTCGAAGGTTTTGGGGAGTTTTATCGATGTTGATGATGCCGATTATTGATCCGGTCCGCTCTGGAAAAAAGCACCATTAATGTACTAGCCCAATCATCTTGGGAACACTTTGATATGACCACAATTGTCGCACCGTTTGCTTTAAGTGTGTGGCAGTATTTTGTACCGAAATCAATTTGTTTTTTCGTGGGAGTTAAATTGAAGTTGCTATAGGCCATAGAGAGCCCATTGTGTGGGTATAGTTGACGTAGACTACAGTTTCCTATATACTTCGCAGAGTTCCTGAGTCTGATAGTTTCCTTGATACTCATTTTGCAGAGCACAGAGAAGGGGTTTGGATCACAAGATGTAAACCAATAAGCCAAGTAAAACTTAATTTTCGGTTCGTACATCTTTTAGAACTCTAAAACAGTCTACTAGCCAAAAAGTAGTTGAGTAAGACAGCAAAAA
>JARSSU010012184.1:0-40059 GCA_029619165.1 Eurosta solidaginis | reverse complement strand
AGGGAGATAAAGGAGGGCGGGCGGAGGGTGTCACTGCTTACTTTGTAAGCCCTCGACTTATTTGACCCCTTGAGTCTGTGATATTGGTGAAGGCCAGTATACGTAAAGTTATAATGTGTAAAAATTATGAAAAATAATTTCTCGAAGGGGTCGTGGGACCCCCACCCCTCTTTCCATGTTCGAAAAAAAATTTCGCTAGTAGACTACTGTCTGTGTCCCAAATTTCATCAAAATCCGTGTAGCCATTCTGGCGTGATTCAGTCGCAAAGACGAAACAATATAATAATTAAATTATAACTGTTCCTAGGGGGCGGGGACCACGCCCCTTTTGAAAAATATATAGCTAGTAGATCCTTCTAGACTATTGGCTATATGTGTGCAAAATTTCATCCAAATTGGTCAGCCGTTCTTGCGTTATTGAGTCACAAAGACAAACGTCTGGACAAACATCCAAACATCCAAACATCCAAACATCTTAACATCCAAACATCCAAACATCTTAACATCCAAACTTTCCCATTTATAATATATATTAGATATTAGATTAGATTAGACTAGCCATTACCCGTGGCCCCGTCCGCAAGGAGAAAATAAAATATATGTGCTATTCACGTTTGCCTGCTTATCAAGTTATCTGTTTAAAAATAATTTTTGTCTAATGTATTTTATTTTTGTAATAGAGGAAAAAAAAGAACGAAATGAGCTGATAAGCTGAAAGGCACGTTTACATGAATAGTACAAAACAGTTTTTTTCGAATTAAAAAATACATTTTGTTTTTAAGTTAAATTAATTGATATGACAGGGGTGAAAGAATTACTACACATAGAACAAAGGAGTGAAACTACAATTATCTAAAACCAAAGAGAATTTTTAGATGAAAATAGTGTTGCTTTTTCGGTTATTTAGTTGGTTAAAATGTTACAAAACGTGTAACTATAGTTATAGCAGTTCGTTACAGGATTCATTTAAAAAACTCAAAAATAGAACGAAAAAGCTGTGTTCGATATTAAAGATAAAACGAACCGAATTTTAATTACGAATAATTTGCAGCAAATCCATTACCATAAAAGCTCAAAAATAAAAAGGCATATGTGCTGAACTACCGGTTGCGAAGCGACCTAAAATGATACCGGAAGGGTCCCCCGTGAGTGGCACTTTAAGATAATTTTTTTTAAATTGTTGTGTCAGGATAAACATTTATATGTTAATAAATAAAATAATAAATAAATGATCCCAAAATAGTAACGAAATGTTGAAATCCGAAAATCATTCAGAATTAGCCAGGAGGGGTCCGAAAATGATTCCGAAATAGTCCCGAAAAAGTCCGAAATGACCCGACGGGATCGCGGACGGATCCCGAAAACCATCCAGAATTGATCTCGAAATACTCCAAAAAAGTCCCGAAATGATTTGACGGAACCCGATATAGCCCTGAAATGAAGCTGGAGGGATCCCACAATGATCCCGAATAAGTTCCGAAATAACTCCGACGAGATCCCGGACGAATCCCGAAAATTTTTCAGAAATTATCCCGAAATGGTCCCAAAATGATCCCAAAATAACTCCGACGGGATTCCCGGACAGATCCCGAAAATCATCCAGAAATTATACCTGATGGGTCCCAAAATGATTCCGAAATAGTCCAGAAAAAGTCCCGAAATGGCCTTGCTGGAATGCCGGACGGATCCCGAAAACCATCCAGAATTGGTCTCTAAAGGGTCCGCAAATTATCCCAAAATAGAACAGAAAAAGTCCCGAAAAAAACTCCGACGGGATTCTGGACAGATCCCGAAAATCATCCAGAAATCATCGCGGAGGGATCCCAAAATGATTCAGAAAAAGTCCCGAAATGACTCTGACGGGATCCCGAAAACCATCCAGAAATGACTCTGGAGGGATCCCCAAATGATCCTCGAATATCATCAGAAATCATCCCGAAATAGTACCAAAATGATCCCGAAATAGTCCCGAAAAAGTCCCGAAATAACTCCAACGGGATCCGGACAGATCCCGAAAATCATCCAGAAATTATACCGGATGGGTCCCAAAATGATTCCCGAAATAGTCCCGAAAAAGTCCCGAAATGACCCTGACGGGATCCCGGACGGATCCTGAAAACCATCCAGAATTGATCTCTGAAGGGTCCTGGACAGATCTCGAATATCATACAGAAATTATCCCGGAAGGGTCCCAAAATGACCCCGAAATAACTGCGACGGGATCCGGACAGACTCTGAAAATCACCCACAAATTATCCCGGAGGGGTCCCAAAATGATTCCGAAATAGTCCCGAAAATGTCCCGAAATGACTCTGACGGGATCCCGTACGGATCCCGAAAACCTTTCTAGAATTGATCTCTAAGGGTCTTAAATTATCCCAGAAAAAGTCGCAAAAAAACTCCGAAGGAATCCCGGACAGATCCCGAAAATCATAGAGAAATGATCTATGAAGGGTCCGCAACTGACCCCGAAATAGTCCTGAAAAAGTCCCGAAATTACCCTGACGGGATCCCGAAAACCATCCAGAAATTATAACGAAAGGATCCCCATATGATCCCGGAAAAGTCTCGAAATGACCATGATATTGTCCCGAAAAATTAAAAAAATAACCCCGACGGGATGCCGGACGGATCCCGAAAACTACACTGAAATGATCCCGGAAGATTCACAAAATGATCCCGAAATTGTCCCGAAAAAGTCCCGAAATTACCCCGAGGGATCCCGAATGGATCCCGAAAACCATACAGAAATTATCCCGGAAGAGTCCCAAAGTGATCCCGAAAAAGTTCCGAAAGAGTCACGAAATGACCCCGACGGGATCCCGGACGGATCCAGAAAACCATCCAGAATTGACTCTCTGAAGGGTCCGCAATTGACCCCCGAAATAAGCCCGAAAAAGTCCCGAGATTACCCTGACGGGATCCCGAAAACAATCCAGAAATTATCCGGAAGGATCCCCAAATGATCCCGGAACAGTCCCGAAAAAGATGCCGGAAGGGTCCTCAAATGATCACGAAATAGTCACGAAATGACCCTGACGGGATCTAGAAATGATCCCGGAAGGTTACCGGACCAACCCCTCTCACCCCTTTCCATGTTCGAAAAAAATTCGCCAGTAGACTATTGTCTGTGTCCCAAATTTCATCAAAATCCGTGAAGCCGTTCTGGCGTGATTCAGTCACAAAGACGAAAAAATACAATAATTATATTATAACTGTTGCTAGGGGGCGGGGACCTCCCCTTTTCAAAAAAATAATTCTAGTAGATCCTTCTAGACTATTGGCTATATGTGTGCCAAATTTCGTCCAATCCGCCCAGCCGTTCTTGCGTAATTGAGTCACAAAGACAAACGTCTGGACAAAACATTCAAACATACAAACATCCAAACTTTCCCATTTATAATTATAATATATATATTATAATATATATTAAATATTAAATATATTAGATTAGATATTAGATGTATGCACTGTTCAAGGTTTATATCGATCTTAGTCGAAAAGATTGTGTCTTCTGGTTACTTACAAGACAATTTCGGCATAATTCCGGAACTATTTGAGCCAGTTTGAAACCGTGTATGGAATCTTTTCGGGACTACTTTTAGAATGCATCAGGATTATTTCGGGATTGTGCTCGAAATTGTTTCAGAATTTTTATAGATTAGATACATTGAGACTATTAAAGGTCCCTTTCGGGATTATTTGAGGAACATTTTCTGGACTATTTCAAATGTTTCTAAGACTATTTCGTTACCGTTTAGAGACTGTGTTCGAGATCTTATTGGGGCTTTTCTAATCTTTTTTAAGAACTCCACTATATTCTTGCTTCTTTTATCACCGTGTGCTTATCTCCGCGACTGCGAGTATTTGGCGATTTAAAGATTATTTTCTTTCAAGATCATATCTTGGCATATCGTGCGGACTGGGGCGCGGTTTTAGGCTAGTTTTACGAATATGTGCCAAATTAACGCCTTATTAACACTTAACGAAATATATTGATTATGTCAGCCAATTTAAGTTCGAGCGGTGTTGTTGCTCAGAATTTCGTGCACTTATACCAACTCTGGTTTTTTGGCAGTATACAATAGAACTTATTAGCAGTTTGCAAACAGATAAATCTAATTAAGTGAGCCCTTTGTACTTTTCTGTGCTTATTCACTAAACATACAGCCATTGTACAGATCTCAATTTGATAACACGATACAACTGTGCAAATATACATACATACATATGTATATATAAACAAACAATTACTAGGAAATTTTCTTTTGAAAAAGTATAGCAAAATGTTTTGTCAAAGCCACGTGCATTTCAGTTCACTGGTATATGCGTAAATTTATTCCGTTTGTTTAGCTAATTAAAAATTTCCACAAGCTTTAATTGATCGAGGTGGCCGCCGTGGTATTATGGTAGCATGCTCTGCTTACCACCCTGACGGTCCTGGGTCATCTCCCACGCAGAACATAAAAAATGAAGAAAAAAATTAGTTGTAGCCGGTCAATAAAGATTCCAACTATTCTTGCTACAAAAATAATTAAAAAAAAAGTGGGGGGAAATAGAAAAAACAACAAACATACAAAAGAGAAATTTCCAACAAATGCTAAAATTCTGTCTTAAAGAAAACAACTACTTCGTTTGGGGTGAAAAACTGTATGCCCAAACATATGGGATGCCCATGGGCAACTCTCTGTCACCAACCATCGCAGATATAGTCATGGACGACTTACTCAACGACTTCATATCTAAACTAAAAACACTAAACAACATCGTGATAAAATTATTGGTTAAATATGTAGACGATATCTACGCGATAGTGAAAAGAGAGGATGTGGATAATATCCTAGATACACTAAACAAGTACCACAATAAATTAAAGTTCACTCTTGAAACCGAACGAATTTTAGCATACCCTTTTTAGATACACGGGTTCATAGATAAAATAACATTCTTGCATTAGATTGGCACACAAAACCTACCTCGTCTGGCCGCCTGATAAACTTCTTATCAGCCCAACCCTTCAAATACAAAATAAATACCGCAAAAAATCTTATCGACAAAGTCTTAACTATTAGCCATCAAAACTTCTGGGAAGCAAACATAAGAAAAATTAAACAAATTCTCACAATCAATAACTTTCAAAAAACACTTATAGACAGCCTAATTCGAGAGAAAATGTCAAATGTTGAAAATAATATTAATACAAATACAACAAGAACCCAACTGATCAAACCAAACAGTATTACAGTGTTAAGTACATACCTAGATTAACCGAATACTTCTACAAACACATTACGTCTAACAACAATAACATATGTTTAGCATACAATTCGATATAATACATTATCTAGTATCTTCAAAAAAACCAAACCCCTCTCAAAACTTCACAACAAAATAACAAAGGTAAAGAAAACGAAAGCTGCGATAAAATATGCATAGGCACGACCAAGCTAAGTCCAGGAGTCCGCCTAAATGAGCATGAAGCAGATATAAGGAAAAAGAAAATCAACACAGCGCTATCGCAACACACCACATCAAACGGTCACTCAGCTGATATGAAAAGTGTCAAAATATTAGGCAATGAGAAACGAAAAAAAATCAGATACACTATAGAGAGCATAAGAATTATGGAGAAAAGGAACAAAACAGTAAACATAAAAGAAGACACGGATTGCATTTCCGCAGCTTATTTGTTATGCCTTTAAATTCTGTTATTTAGTTTGACAATTGTACTAAAGATTATCGAAAACAAAGCTGTTGCAGGTGGAAAGCAGCGGAGCTTCACAAAATTCTAGTAGGCCACTTTCACCACACCAAAAACTTTAACACAATTTTTAACATAATTAAACACAGAAATACACTCATTGGAGTCTTAGAGAGTAAAAGTTAAAAATCTGAACACATTACCTGAATAAAAAGTGTTCAAATAATTATTAAATAACAAATAAAGACAGTGGTAGTTAACAAATTCTGCTGTGGTAAGTGGTGAATGTGACCTACTAGAAGTTTTGTGAAGCTTGCTTCACACGATTTTTCGTCCCTGTAACATCTTTATTTTCGATAATCTTTGATTGTACCACATATAGATGGTATCAGCGATATGTTTTTATAATAGAAAATTTAACATATATGTATATGTATGTAAGTCTATTTTCGTTTATTGTTTTTTGGTTGGTTTTAATTTTGGACATTGTTGAAATTTTAAACAACTATTTTTATAATTTCATGTCAAATTACGTTGGTAAATTGAAAAAATATTTAAATAAATGCAGTTTCGCCCCTGAGGAAGCTAAGGTGCTTAGCGAAACGTTGGGACGTAATAGTGGAGTTTTACTTGCACTAAAAGCAACATTATGGTCAAGAAAAGCCTATCATAACACAAAAAAAGAAGAAAAAAATTATTTTATTAGAAGGAAGTGTTTAGAATACACTCCGAGTGTATCTCTGCCATTAAAAGCTCCTTAGTAAAAACTAATATGCCTTGCAGATGCCGTTCGGTGTCGTCGTAAAAGAACGTAGGTGTCGTCCCGCCAATTTTTAGAAAAAATTAAAAGAAGCACGACGCAAATTGGAAGATAAGCTCGGCCTAAAATCTCTTCGCGCTTTGCATTTATTTATTTATTTTATTTATAATGAACCGAGTGAAAACAAACAAGATTTTTTGTTGTGTAGCCTTGACTTTAATTAAAATGTATTGTTGTTATTTAAAATTCCTGGAATTTTTACTGAAAGGTTTTTGCTTACTTTTATTCACATTGCTCAATTCGGTATAAATAGCGCCATAAAATTTATGTCGATGTAGTTTATATTAAAAAATTGATACAAAAGTTTTTAATTTGAAATGAATTCACGCCATATTTTCGTGATCTTTTTTGTCGTTCTACGCTGCTTTTCCAATACGAACGCGGAATTTCGTGTTGTACATGGACAAAATGTCGATATAGGGAACAGCCCCCATACGGTAGCAATACTTCACTTTTCCAGGTATCTTTGCGGTGGGTCCATAATCTCCATAAATTCGGTGGTTACAGATGCGGATTGCGTATACCCATACCATGAAGATTGTAACGGTTTGAACGTTATAGCTGGTGTAAACCATTTAGAAAGCTTATTAAATCGTCAAAAACGCTACGTGGGCGAAATAATTTTTGATGATGCATATAGATATTTAAATGAATATATAGCTGTGGTTAAATTGAGTTCAAATTTTCGATGGAATGGGAATTTTGTAAAGTGTGCAACGATTTGTGATATGAGTGCCGCATTAGGACCGGGCAATGATCTGCGAGTTATTGGATGGGGTACGGAATCTGAATATTCTTATCGTTCTCTCACAGTTGCTATGATGCCTATAGTAGAAAAGGATGCATGCAAGGACCTTTATTAAAACTGTATCGTCAGGTTTCGTTGTACCAGACACAACCATTTGTGCTGGATGTGGTGAAAGTAGGCTGGGTTATGGAGATGTTGGAGCAGGGGCATTTGTGAATGGGCAACTTTGTGCGGTGGCACACTCTGTTAGTGATGGGCCCAATATTCCGTATTTATTTACAGATTTTACAAATCAAAGAGTTAGAGACTTTTTAAGTGCCCATACAGCTCAAAGGGTGTAGTTATAAGTTCACTGTTGAGTGGAATATCACCCTTACTCGACAGAAGACCGAATTTCGAAGCATTTTATGATAGGTCGTTTTCGAATTGAGATATGGTGACATTCCACTCAACAGTCGATATTTGTTGTATGTATCATGTATCATTTTATATATCATATACAAATAAATTGTTATGATTGCAAATAAATATATAGTTTTTGATTGTATGCAATGAAAGTGGTACGTATGTAAGTGTCATAAATTGTGAGACCAAAATTTGATCTTCTGACTACTGTGAAGTTCCCTCGTGTATGAATAAATCATGAGATAAAAAGAAAATTGCGGAACAAGTACTTTCAGGCCCTGGCAAACTCCGTGTAAAACAGCTGATCCAGCCAACTCTATGGAAGTCAACGTAATCGGTTATTGAATTCATAGAATAACGCTTTAGTCATAACGATACCATAGCCAGCCAATTAGTTGTTGGTTTTCACCCATACCCATAATTTTAAATGTTTGCGCTGGTGAATTTATTCACATGTTGGATATTATATTTTTCATTTCGAAATTTTTACATTTTCTATTTCATGAAGTTATCACATATTTTAGGTTAAGGCCCCAATAACCGATGCCAGTATACATATATGTATCTATGGTTAAGTGAAAATATGTTTACGAATTGGGCGTTATGAATATGGAAAGTTTTCCAGGGCCTTAAGGAGCTGATATTTTAACAAAATGTGATTTTACTTTGGCAAAAGATGTCGCTGGATGTCGCACTGATTAAACTGTTTTGAAAACCCTCAACAATCATGTCGCTATTATTATCGCGGATTGCCTTTAGTTTTTTTTAGTTTTTCCTACAAATCGGAGGGACGGGACCTACATGTTTAATGCCGACAGAAATACACTCGGAGTGTTTGCAAAACTACTGCTCCGCTTGAAAGAACTTGTTTTCTAATTGAAACAACGTTTTTCTAAGTTTTTGATGTCGCGTTGCGCGGAACTTTAACGAAAGACCTTCAGCGTGTTTGGCGGAGCACGCTACCATCATCCCAGCGAACACAGTATCTAACGTTAGATAGATAATTAATTGATGATCGCACTGCGATCATTGGTCTATTGTGCCCTCATCTTCTTCACAGCAGCTCATAAAACCCGATCTCCCTGATGAACCGTAGCAGTTCGCTTGGCTTGAGGGATTTAATGTGAGAATGCTCTGGCCATGGTAAGCCCATAAACTTTGCCCTGCGTGTTGAGATTGCGTTACATTCCAGGAGGATATGGTCCGCCGTTTCCGCCGATCGATCGATCATAAAATCGGCATGTGTTTTTCGATAGTATGCCCAGCTTCTGCATATGGCTGTTCAGTCTACAATATCCTGTAAGAATAGCTGGTAGGATTCTTAGGTTATCTATCGAGAGGTCTATTAATGCCCTATATCGAGTTGTGCTGTAACAACCTAACAGTAACTTAGATTTTCTCAGGCCTGGCATATTGCGTCAGTATTCTTCCCTCTTTTCCCTCTCGTGTACTAATAAATGCCCCCAAATTCCTGTGGGCCTACTGGCAGGAACGGCTCGGAACCGATGGGTGGTGTCGTTGCTGCCTCTCTGGCCAGGCTGTCTGCCTGCTTATTATCCTCAACTTCCCTGTGGCCTGGAACCCAAGCCAACAATAGTACGTTGTGTACTCCTAGTTGATTTAGCCTTTAAACGCACTCAAGGACCAGTGCTGACTTTATTTCGAACACCGAGATTGCCTGGAGGGCGTTCTGACTGTGAATGAGTATGGCGATTGTTTCATTGGAGTATTCACGCTGGAGGACAGGGCAGCGCACTGGCTTATGGCGAATACTTCCGCTTGAAAAATGCTCGGGTATGTTCCCAGAGTTGCTGGTATCTTGGTTTTGGGTCCGAAGACTCCTGCTCCAATCCCCTCTGGCCTCTTTGAGCCATCGGGGTACCATACTATTTTATGTAATTGCTGAATGCTCTCCAGTCTACTTTCCTTCCATGTACCCTCGTGTGCCCATTCTACTTTATACCTTTTCTCAAAAACTATCTGCCTAAGGATAAGCATCCCTCAGGAGTTGAGAGATTAGGATCTTCTCTTTCAGTTCCTACGTGCTACGGGACGATACAACTTTACCTTCGCTCGAGCCCTCCTTGGCGATATTTCACTATGGTTCCATATAGTAGTTCTACGCCATCTATTGTTTGTTATTGTTCTTAGGGCTGGTAGCACCCTTCTTCTGGTGAAGGGATGATGCTCGTCTTAGATGGGTTGATGTTAAGCCATGCACTGTTACCTACAGGTGCTTCAGCGATTCTCGTACGGAGTATATTGTCAATCCATCTCCGGATAGGCATCTGAATACCTCTTCTCTGCAGTGCTATATTTACGCTTTCGTGGAATGTGTTGTCAAAGACAACCTCGATATCGAGAAAAGCGCAGGCCACTATTTCCTCTGCTTCGAACGCCCTGTGGATTTCAGTGGATAACTGGTACAGAGCTGTGTTCGTGACCTATCCTCTCTGTAGGCGTGCTGGCTATGAAATGGGGGCCAGTTCCTGAGAGCGTTCGAACTGATTTCTTGGTCTATTATCTTTTCCATTGCCCTCAAGACAAAGGAGGTTAGACTTAGTGGTCGAAAGGGCTTAGCTTGTGAGTAGCCCTTTTACCTAATTTGGGTCTGAAAACCACTTTTGCTCTCCTCCAAACCATGGTTATATATCCCAGTGCAAGGCTATCTGTCATGATCCTGGAGAGATGTGGGATAATCTTCGCCAGAGATTTGTATTTCTCAAAGGATTCCACTGCTCATCTGACTCTGGCCTCACAAAAGAGGGAAATGGCTAAGTGCCAGTCTGACGGGGTTGGTCTCACGCTGGGGAAGTCATGTTCCGGTACTTGTGGAGAGGCATCAGGAAAATGTGCTTGTAGCAGGGTTTTTACTCGCTCCTCCACCGTTCCGGTATATGTACCGTCTAGGAGCTTGATTGCTAGGTTAATCTCTCTCTGCTCTTGGGCTAGGGCCTTGTGGGGCCTTGCCTCTGCAGGTGTGCTGGAAATTCCCGCACAGAAATTCCTAAAGCTTTCCCATTTCGCTTTCCTTATCTCTTTATTGTACTTTGTTAGTTTTTGTGTGTATTCCTCCCAGCTGCCTGTTCTCGTCGCCACGTTAAATAGTTTCCGACTTTACTCCTTAATAATGATTGGTCCTGCGACCACTAGTGGTTGTTTTCTTACCCTTCACTAAGCTGAGTCGGCAGCTGAAGTTGAAGGCATCTATCATTATTTGAGTGATCCTATCCACTCTGCTCTCTAACTCGGTACAATTAGTGCTTCTACACTTATTCTTGAGGCTATCTCCGTTTGCCTCTATAATACTCCTGTAGCTGCCCCAGTCTGTTTACCTGGGATTTCTTTTAGGGTTGGCTTGCCTTGATACAGCACCTAGCTCAAACCTTATGATCCTGTGATACGAAGGGGAGGGTTCTGCTGAGATCCTTCATTTCGAGACCCAATTCTCACTCCGTGTTGTAGGAGTTTGCATTGCTTCCTATAATTAGCGGAAGTTTGGCTCTTTTGCAGTGCGCGAACCCGATTCTTCACGTTATTTGTAGGGAACGTCATGTCGTCCCTCGGGAAGCAGTCTGAGGAAAGCACAATACTGGAGTTGCCTCCTTTCACCTTCACATTAATTTATACCGCCACCAAATCTCGCCTTAGAAACTCTGTAATGCAAAAATTAATTTAATTTATTAATAACTTTAAGCATTACCCATGCTCTAGGTCTCTGCTGAGAGAGATCCCAAATTACTTTGTTGTTACTCACATTAAGGTCTCTCACCTATCCCTTGTAAGTCCAAGGTTCCTGAATGAGGGCGATGCCCAGATCATTCGAGTCGAACCTCCTCGCCAGTACAGCCGAAGCTGCAATGGCGTGATGGAGGTTGATCTGGGCGATTTTAATGCTTATGCCGGTCAAACCACCCTCACTTTCGCCCTGTCTATCCGTGACAGCTCCTGGAGGTCGAGGCCCTCGACGAGCTCTTGCGTGAACTGATAGGATTCCTCAGCAATGCCCACGTCGAGACGTAGGCCAGTTTCTTCAGCGCTACAGTTGATCACGACCCATCTTTGCTTTTTGAGTTCTTTGTTTTGTTTCGCGAGGAGCCGGATCGAAAATTTTCTGGGCGTTCCGCACTTCTGGGGAGGAACATGTTCACATTATGTGTTGGCGGTATGTCATCCCCCTGTCTCATACATATGGTGGCCCTGTCCACCCCCAATTGTTGGTATTATGTCTACGAGACACTTTGCAGTTTTCTCGTCCTTGCAGTCTGCCAGGAGGGCCCTGCTCGGAAGTGCAGCCCCCCCAAAATGACTAGGCCATGCCAACACCCCTGAACACTCCATCCATTCAGCTTCCTGGGCAGCACACCCATTGGTATACCCCTGAGGTCGTCCCAAATAGCTCTGCTGCCTTGGTGCTGCCTCAGCGGGTTTCCCAGTCGCCCTGGCCACATTCTCGCTGCCCATAGGTGTAGTATTCTGGGAATCATAGGCCCTTTGCCTCATTGAGCTCGGCGTGCTTTTCAGCGGGAGCGGGTGTATGGTGGCCAGTTGCCGCTGGCTGTCTTTTATTTCCTGGGCTGCTTTTTCGTTCGGTGGCCGGTGTACTTTGCCCGTGGGCTGGTTTATGCTTTGGCTCATCTGCTTGGCTCTTGCCGCCCGGCGATAAGTCCTCCTCGATGTATCGGGGATACCATTTTACTCCAAACCCACTTAGTCCTAGGCGCCTTCCGTCATCAAGCGCTCCTGGTCTGCCCGGTGGTGGTAGTGCAGGTTGCCTGCTTCTATTATTCCTTCTGTTGTGCCGTTTCCACTCCTCCTAGTTTCGGTCATTGGTGTTCCCTTTCTGGGACCTTTCACAGCTAATCTGTGAGCTGCTTACGTGAATTATGCTCCGACGGTGAGCGTCTAGACTTACTCGACCGTCTAAAGGGCCTGCTATCTAAAGTTACAAAAATATTATGATTTATATTAAAACTCTAATGTTGCTCTTTATTGCATCTCTTATAGAAAACGAGGTCAGAGTACTTGGTTATAATTCGATTAGAGAACGATTTAAGAAACACTGAAATGCGATGCTGTCACAGTTATCGATTATTCGAATTAAAAGTAGTAAGAGAAAATTAATAAAAACAAGTAAGGAAGGCTAAGTTCGGGTGTAACCGAACATTACATACTCAGTTGAGAGCTGTGGAGACAAAGTAAGGGACAATCACCATGTTGTAAAAAGAAACCTAGGGTAACCCTGGAATGTGTTTGTATGACATGTGTATCAAATGGAAGGTATTAAAGAGTATTTTAAGAGGAAGTGGGCCATAGTTCTATAGATGGACGCCATTTAGGGATATCGCCATAAAGGTGGACCAGGCCTGGCTCTAGAATTTTGTTTGTACGATATGAGTATCAAATGAAAGGTGTTAATGAGTATTTTAGAGGGCGTGGGCCTTAGTTCTATATGTGGACGCCTTTTCAAGATATCGCCATAAAGGTGGGCCAGGGGTGACTCTAGAGTTTGTTTGTACGATATGGGTATCAAATGAAAGGTGTTAATGAGTATTTTAAAAGGGAGTGGGCCCTAGTTCTATAGGTGGACGCCTTTTCGAGATATCGCCATAAAGGTGGACCAGGGGTGACTCTAGAATTTATTTGTACGATATGGGTATCAAATGAAAGGTATTAATGAGTATTTTAAAAGGGTGTGGGCCTAAGTTCTATAGATGGACGCCTTTTCGAGATATCGCCATAAAGATGGACCAGAGGTGACTCTAGAATATGTTTGTATGATATGGGTATCAAATGAAAGGTGTTAATGAGTATTTTAAAAGGGAGTAGGCCTGAGTTGTATGGGTGGACGCCTTTTCGGGATATCGCCATACACGTGGACCAGGGGTGACTCTAGAATGCGCTTGTACAATATGGGTATCAAATGAAAGGTGTTAATGAGTATTTTAAAAGGGCATGGGCTTTAGTTCTATAGGTGGACGCCTTTTCGAGATATCGCCATAAAGGTGGACCAGGGGTGACTCTAGAATTAGTTTTGTACGATATGGGTATCAAATGAAAGTGTTAATGAGTATTTTAAAAGGCGTGGGCCTTAGTTCTATAGGTGGACGCCTTTTCAAATATCGCCATAAAGGTGGCCAGGGGTGACTCTAGAGTTTGTTTGTACGATATGGGTATCAAATGAAAGGTGTTAATGAGTATTTTAAAAGGGAGTGGGCCTTAGTTCTATAGGTGGATGCCTTTTCGAGATATCGCCATAAACGTGGACCAGGGGTGACTCTAGAATGTGTTTGTACTATATGGGTATCAAATTAAAGGTATTAATGAGGGTTTTAAAAGGGAGTAGGGCTTAGTTCTATGGTGGACGCCTTTTCGGGATATCGCCATACACGTGAGACCAGGGGTGACTCTAGAATGCGTTTGTACAATATGGGTATCAAATGAAAGGTGTTAATGAGTATTTTAAAAGGGCAGTGGACTTTAGTTCTATAGGTGGACGCCTTTTCGAGATATCGCCATAAAGGTGGACCAGGGGTGACTCTAGAATTTGTTTGTACGATATGGGTATTAAAGAAAGGTGTTAATGAGTATTTTAAAAGGGAGTGGGCCTTAGTTCTATAGGTGGATGCCTTTTCGAGATATCGCCATAAAGGTGGGCTAGGGGTGACTCTAGAATTTTTTTGTACGATATGGGTATCAAATGAAAGGTGTTAATGAGTATTTAAAAGGAGTGGGCCTTAGTTCTATATGTGGACGCCTTTTCGAGATATCGCCATAAACGTGGACCAGGGGTGACTCTAGAATGTGTTTGTACGATACGGGTATCAAATTAAAGGTGTTAATGAGGTTTTTAAAAGGAGTGGGCCTTAGTTCTATAGGTGGATGCCTTTTCGAGCTATCGCCATAAAGGTGGTCCAGGGGTGACTCTAGAATTTTTTTGTACGATATGGTATCAAATGAAAGGTGTTAAAGAGTGTTTTAAAAAGGCGTGTGCCTTAGTTCTATAGGTGGACGCCTTTTCGAGATATCGACATGAAGGTGGACCAGGGGCGACTCTAGAATTTGTTTGTACGATATGGGTGTCAAATGAAAGGTGTTAATGAGTATTTTAAAAGGGAGTGGGCCTTAGTTCTATATGTGGATGCCTTTTCGAGATATCGCCATAAACGTGGACCAGGGGTGACTCTAGAATGTGTTTGTACGATATGGGTATCAATTAAAGGTATTGATGAGGGTTTTAAAAGGGAGTGGCCCTTAGTTGTATATGTGAAGGCGTTTTCGAGATATCGACCAAATGTGGACCAGGGTGATCCAGAACATCATCTGTCGGGTACCGCTAATTTATTTATATACGAACAGTATTACTTCCAAGATTCCAAGGGCTTTTGATTTCGCCCTGCAAAACTTTTTCATTTTCTTATACTTAATATGGTAGGTGTCACACCCATTTTACCAAGTTTTTTTCTAAAGTTATATTTTGCGTCAATAGACCAATACAATTACCATGTTTCATCCCTTTTTTCGTATTTGGTATATAATTATGGCATTTTTTTTAATTTTTCGTAATTTTCGATATCGAAAAAATGGGCGTGTTCATAGTCGGATTTCGGCCATTTTTTACACCAATACAAAGTGAGTTCAGATAAGTACGTGAACTGAGTTTAGTAAAGATATATCGATTTTTGCTCAAGTTATCGTGTTAACGGCCGAGCGGAAGGACAGACGGTCGACTGTGTATAAAAACTGGGCGTGGCTTCAACCGATTTCGCTCTTTTTCACAGAAAACAGTTATCGTCCTAGAATCTAAGCCTCTACCAAATTTTCACAAGGATTGGTAAATTGTTGTTCGACTTATGGCATTAAAATTATTCTAGACAAATTAAATGAAAAAGGGCGGAGCCACGCCCATTTTGAAATTTTCTTTTATTTTTGTATTTTGTTGCAACATATCATTACTGGGGTTGAATGCTGACATAATTTACTTATATACTGTAAAGATATTAATTTTCTTTTAAAATTTGAATTAAAAAAATTTTTTTTTAAAAAGTGGGCGTGGTCGTTCTCCGATTTTGCTAATTTTTATTAAGCAGACATATGGTAATAAGAGTAACGTTCCTGCCAAATTTCATCATGATGTCTTCAACGAATGCCAAATTACAGCTTGCAAAACTTCTAAATTACCTTCTTTTAAAAGTGGGCGGTGCCACGCCCATTGTCCAAAATTTTACTAGTTTTCTATTCTGCGTCATAAGTTCAACTCACCTACCAAGTTTCATCGCTTAATCCGTATTTGGTAAAGAATTATCGCACTTTTTCGATTTTTCGAAATTTTCGAGTGTTTTGGTCGTAAAAATTTTCCCTTTCGACATTTTTTTTTGCAGGCTCGAAAATTATTTGTGGAACTTTTTTCGTGAGCCCAAATCCTTCGAAAAATCATGGCGCGATATCAGTTAACTTTCGCCCATTTACAAATCGACCCAGGTTAATGTACAACATACGAAAGCATATGGTGAAGTTTGAAGCTTTATTCTGGTAAATTGAGGAAGGTATGTCAAAAATCCTATTTTCTTAAAAATCCTGCTGGTTCCGGCGAATATCCAATCGGACACCTAAATATACCCACTCACCAAATTTTATCAAGATATCTCAAAATTGAGCGACTAATTTTGCATACAAACATACAGACGGACAAGCGGACATGGCTAAATCAAAACAGCTCTTCATCTTGATCATTTCGGTATACTTATTGGTGGTCTATCTATTTACCTTTAAGGACTTACAATTTTGAGATCCTTGACAAATTTATTATACCATTTTTTTTATGCACAATAGATCTCCACAAAGGTCGCAGTGCTTCCAGGCCTTGTAATAATAAAAATAAATAAATGTAGGCGCGATAACCTCCGAAGAGATCCAAGGCCGAGCTTCTCTTCCAATTTGCGTCGTGCTCCTCTTGATTTTTCCCTACAAATTGGCCGGACGGGACCTACATGTTTTATGCCGACTCCGAACGGCATCTGCAAGGCAGATGAGTTTTCACTGAGAGCTTTTCATGGCAGAAATACAATCGGAGCGCTTGCCAAACACTGCCGAGGGGCGACCCCGCTTAGAAAAATTTTCTTCTAATTGAAAATCTTATTTCTAAATTTTGATGTTGCTTTGCCCGGAGTTGAACCCAGGGCATACGGCGTGATAGGCGGAGCACGCTACCATCACACCACGGTGGCCGCCTTGTAATAATAATAATAATAATATACCATTTCATTTTCATGAAAGGTATAAAAATATGCTTGCGTTGGTTCTTTGGTCACTATGGAATTCTTGGTTATAGCTATAATAATAAGTTGGAGCTCTTGTGATCGTTTTTTTCCATGAACAACGATTTGTTGTGCAAATGTCTTAAGAGTTGATAATGGAGATCCTGGAGCACGGGCGGTGTGGACGAAACTCTTTGTGCTGTGGTGGGGTCAATTTATGGTTAAAATTTTAATACAGATTTATCTGCTGCAAGTTATGCTCAATCTATATATATATAAAAAGAAGTGTACATTTTGATTGTCCATCCCATAACTCGAGAACAGCTCGATAGATTGCCATGAAATTTTTAGGAAAGATACCGGAAGGAGAGATGATGGTTAGTTGATTTTGAAATCCCAAATCGGTTTAGCCATATGTATATATATAAATCAAATTCTGTGTGTGTGTGTGTGTTCGCTATGGAAACGTATTTCCCACACATCAATCATCACCAAATTTTGGTTATGGGTTCCTTCGATCAACGGGAAGGTTTTAGGCTAAAAATAATTTCGATATATAAAAGGGGCGTGGCACCTCCCATACAAATGGAATCTTTAGTAATGCATAACTTCAAAGGAATACATGCACAACATTGAAATTCAGTAAGGAGTTATATGAGGTCAATCTTTAACACCATCAAAAAATATGGAAATGGGAAAAAGGGGGCGTGGCACCTCCCATACAAATGGAATATATTATACTGCATATATCTGGATGTCGTAATGGTGGGATAATTAACATTGGTAAGGAGCTATGTGACGTTAAGTCCTAAAACCTCAAATAAAATGTGGAATGGGGAAAAACTATGGCTGCCGTACAAACTTAAGTTATTTTAACACCTAAAGTTTGACTGCATTGTTGAGTTTAGCTGTTATGCCTTTTGGACGTTTAGTAATCTGCCGCTGTTAAAAAAATTTTTTAGCTTCAGTCTATCTACATCTTATCTTATATATATATAAAAATGAATTGCTGTTCGTTAGTCTCGCTAAAACTCGAGAACGGCTGAACGGATTTATCTTATCTTGGTCTTGAATTATTCGTGGAGGTCTAGGGAAGGTTTAAAAGGTGAGAAAAATTCTAATACTTGCCGGGAAAATACTCAAAACAGCATATTTCCTCGATATAGGCCAAAACGTGGACCCGGGTACCCCTAGAGTGTGTTTATAGAATATGGATATCATATGAAAGCAGTTGATGAGTGCTTTAGTAGAGGGTAATTTTCATACCCCTGGGTGACTAGGGTCTCGAGATATAGGCCAAAACGTGGACCCGGGTACCAATAGGGTGTGTTTATAGAAAATGGATATCAAATAAAAGCTGTTGGTGAGTGCTTTAGTAGAGGGTAATTTTCATACCCCTGGGTGACTAGGGTCCCGAGATATAGGCCAAAACGTGGACCCGGGTACCCCTAGAATATGCATATCAAATGAAAGCTCTTGATGAGTGCTTTAGTAGAGGGTAATTTTCATACCCCTGGGTGACTCGGGTCTCGAGATATAGGCCAAAACGTGGACCTGGGTACCCCTAGAATGTGTGTATAGAATATGGCTATCAGATGAAAGCTGTTGACGAGTGCTTTAGTAGGGGGTAATTTTCATACCCCTGGGTGACTAGGGTCTCGAGCTATAGGCCAAAAAGTGGACCCGGGTACCCCTAGAATCTGTTTATAGAATATTGATATCAGATTAAAGCTGTTGATGAGTGCTTTAGTAGAGGGTAATTCTCATACCCCTGGGTAACTAGGGTCTCGAGATATAGGCCAAAACGTGGACCCCGGTACCCCTAGAATGTGTTTATAGAATGTGGATATCAAATGAAAGCTGTTGATGAGTGCTTTATTAGTGGGTAATTTTCATATCCCTGGGTGACTAGGGTCTCGAGATATAGGCCAAAAAGTGGACCCGGGTACCCCTAGAATCTGTTTATAGAATATTGATATCAGATTAAAGCTGTTGATGAGTGCTTTAGTAGAGGGTAATTTTCATACCCTTGGGTGACTAGGGTCTCGAGCTATATGCCAAAAAGTGGACCCGGGTACACCTAGAATGTGTTTATAGAATATTGATATCGAATGAAAGCTGTTGATGAGAGCTTTAGTAGAGGGTAATTTTCATACCCCTGGGTGACTAGGGTCTCGAGATATAGGCGAAAATGAGGACCCGGGTACCCCTAAAATGTGTTTATAAAATGTGGATATCAAATGTAAGCTGTTGATGAGTGCTTTATTAGAGGGTCATTTTCATACCCCTGGGTGACTATGGTCTCGGGATATAGGCCAAAATGTGGTCAGACGGAAAAAGCTTATTAAAATGTATGCAGATTGGCCAAATTTAGGGCAGGACAACGTCTGCCGGGTCTTCTAGTCTTCTATAAAAATCAAATTCTGTTTTTGTTTTTTGGCTATGCAAAAGAACTATCTTAGCTCCCAAAAATGATCATGTTAACAAAATCAATGATCGCTTTCAAAATCAATTTCCTGGTGAAGTGACGAAATATAAATCGATCGACACAGTTACAGATGAAGATAAAATTGTGAATTATCCAAATGAATTTCTATACTCCTTAGAACCAAAAGGAATGCCTGCGCATATATCAACTTTGAAAATTGGCTCACCAGTCATGCTTCTTCGGAATGTAATCAAAGCAACAATCATCAGCGGTAAAATCAATACAATAATATAAAATAAGATACAATAAGATACAAGAATAAAATGTTTTAACAGAAAATTTCACCAAATATGCGTACAAAATTCAATTCAATTTACAGAACAATAAATTAAATTATCAACAAACAAAACAGAAAAAATAACGCAACATCCATTCGATCTCGGGCGTTACAACGTGCGCCTGGTAAAGCTTGTGTTATATGAAACGAGTTACGGGATGTTCATAAGTGTTGTTATAAATCAAATGCTGTCATAAATGTATATAATACTTCTAAATTAATAGTAAAGAGAAGGTACACTCGCAAACATCAGAGTGCTGATATATCTGTGCTTTTTGCAATAACCACTTAAGTCTTATATTTTAGTTTGCCGCACATCGATATTTAAGGTTAAAGTGCATATTTGAAAAAATTTAAAACGGGTACTCAATCAAGAGTTCGTGAATCATATAGGTTCAAGTAAGGTTAATAAAGGCAACTAACTCGTTTTTAAAACAAATGTGTATTAAAAGATATGTTCACACTAAAATAACTTAGTGGGGTATTGCAAATTTTGAAATATATATACTTACATCTTACATCGATCCTAACGACATAACTCAAAACTAAATATACAGTCTCGAGAGAAATATTTCATTTATTATTCAAGGTTCGAATCGAGCTCAAGGCCAGAACAATAATTTTTTTCTAATGATAATTATTGTTATTTTTTAATTTTTCTAAATTTGAAAAATTGAATTTTGTTTTTGGAATAGTAAGTAGAAAATTTTTCAGACAACCTGCCATAGCTGCGCAGATAGATCCATTTCGAAGGGTGCTAAGCCTTCATCATCAGTACGCTTTAGGCATGCTGCGCTAACCATTTAGCTATACAGCGGTGGTTTGTTTGACTGGCAAATTTGCTACTTCTATTCCTTTTTACCAACTATATTTATTCAGTGTTGCGCCATCTGGTGCAAAGCACTGATAATGCTGGATTTTTGTTTATTGTCAATTACTTTGTTTGACATTCCCAAGTGCTCATGGTTTATTAACAATTGTTTTTGTTTTTATCGGCCTATTGATAAATCATTCAAGGTTCGAATCGAGCTCAAGGCCAGAACAATAATTTTTTTCTAATGATAATTATTGTTATTTTTTAATTTTTCTAAATTTGAAAAATTGTATTTTGTTTTTGGAATAGTAAGTAGAAAATTTTTCAGACAACCTGCCATAGCTGCGCAGATAGATCCATTTCGAAGGGTGCTAAGCCTTCATCATCAGTACGCTTTAGGCATGCTGCGCTAACCATTTAGCTATACAGCGGTGGTTTGTTTGACTGGCAAATTTGCTACTTCTATTCCTTTTTACCAACTATATTTATTCAGTGTTGCGCCATCTGGTGCAAAGCACTGATAATGCTGGATTTTTGTTTATTGTCAATTACTTTGTTTGACATTCCCAAGTGCTCATGGTTTATTAACAATTGTTTTTGTTTTTATCGGCCTATTGATAAATCATTCAAGGTTCGAATCGAGCTCAAGGCCAGAACAATAATTTTTTTCTAATGATAATTATTGTTATTTTTTAATTTTTCTAAATTTGAAAAATTGAATTTTGTTTTTGGAATAGTAAGTAGAAAATTTTTCAGACAACCTGCCATAGCTGCGCAGATAGATCCATTTCGAAGGGTGCTAAGCCTTCATCATCAGTACGCTTTAGGCATGCTGCGCTAACCATTTAGCTATACAGCGGTGGTTTGTTTGACTGGCAAATTTGCTACTTCTATTCCTTTTTACCAACTATATTTATTCAGTGTTGCGCCATCTGGTGCAAAGCACTGATAATGCTGGATTTTTGTTTATTGTCAATTACTTTGTTTGACATTCCCAAGTGCTCATGGTTTATTAACAATTGTTTTTGTTTTTATCGGCCTATTGATAAATCATTCAAGGTTCGAATCGAGCTCAAGGCCAGAACAATAATTTTTTTCTAATGATAATTATTGTTATTTTTTAATTTTTCTAAATTTGAAAAATTGAATTTTGTTTTTGGAATAGTAAGTAGAAAATTTTTCAGACAACCTGCCATAGCTGCGCAGATAGATCCATTTCGAAGGGTGCTAAGCCTTCATCATCAGTACGCTTTAGGCATGCTGCGCTAACCATTTAGCTATACAGCGGTGGTTTGTTTGACTGGCAAATTTGCTACTTCTATTCCTTTTTACCAACTATATTTATTCAGTGTTGCGCCATCTGGTGCAAAGCACTGATAATGCTGGATTTTTGTTTATTGTCAATTACTTTGTTTGACATTCCCAAGTGCTCATGGTTTATTAACAATTGTTTTTGTTTTTATCGGCCTATTGATAAATCATTCAAGGTTCGAATCGAGCTCAAGGCCAGAACAATAATTTTTTTTCTAATGATAATTATTGTTATTTTTTAATTTTTCTAAATTTGAAAAATTGAATTTTGTTTTTGGAATAGTAAGTAGAAAATTTTTCAGACAACCTGCCATAGCTGCGCAGATAGATCCATTTCGAAGGGTGCTAAGCCTTCATCATCAGTACGCTTTAGGCATGCTGCGCTAACCATTTAGCTATACAGCGGTGGTTTGTTTGACTGGCAAATTTGCTACTTCTATTCCTTTTTACCAACTATATTTATTCAGTGTTGCGCCATCTGGTGCAAAGCACTGATAATGCTGGATTTTTGTTTATTGTCAATTACTTTGTTTGACATTCCCAAGTGCTCATGGTTTATTAACAATTGTTTTTGTTTTTATCGGCCTATTGATAAATCATTCAAGGTTCGAATCGAGCTCAAGGCCAGAACAATAATTTTTTTCTAATGATAATTATTGTTATTTTTTAATTTTTCTAAATTTGAAAAATTGAATTTTGTTTTTGGAATAGTAAGTAGAAAATTTTTCAGACAACCTGCCATAGCTGCGCAGATAGATCCATTTCGAAGGGTGCTAAGCCTTCATCATCAGTACGCTTTAGGCATGCTGCGCTAACCATTTAGCTATACAGCGGTGGTTTGTTTGACTGGCAAATTTGCTACTTCTATTCCTTTTTACCAACTATATTTATTCAGTGTTGCGCCATCTGGTGCAAAGCACTGATAATGCTGGATTTTTGTTTATTGTCAATTACTTTGTTTGACATTCCCAAGTGCTCATGGTTTATTAACAATTGTTTTTGTTTTTATCGGCCTATTGATAAATCATTCAAGGTTCGAATCGAGCTCAAGGCCAGAACAATAATTTTTTTCTAATGATAATTATTGTTATTTTTTAATTTTTCTAAATTTGAAAAATTGAATTTTGTTTTTGGAATAGTAAGTAGAAAATTTTTCAGACAACCTGCCATAGCTGCGCAGATAGATCCATTTCGAAGGGTGCTAAGCCTTCATCATCAGTACGCTTTAGGCATGCTGCGCTAACCATTTAGCTATACAGCGGTGGTTTGTTTGACTGGCAAATTTGCTACTTCTATTCCTTTTTACCAACTATATTTATTCAGTGTTGCGCCATCTGGTGCAAAGCACTGATAATGCTGGATTTTTGTTTATTGTCAATTACTTTGTTTGACATTCCCAAGTGCTCATGGTTTATTAACAATTGTTTTTGTTTTTATCGGCCTATTGATAAATCATTCAAGGTTCGAATCGAGCTCAAGGCCAGAACAATAATTTTTTTCTAATGATAATTATTGTTATTTTTTAATTTTTCTAAATTTGAAAAATTGAATTTTGTTTTTGGAATAGTAAGTAGAAAATTTTTCAGACAACCTGCCATAGCTGCGCAGATAGATCCATTTCGAAGGGTGCTAAGCCTTCATCATCAGTACGCTTTAGGCATGCTGCGCTAACCATTTAGCTATACAGCGGTGGTTTGTTTGACTGGCAAATTTGCTACTTCTATTCCTTTTTACCAACTATATTTATTCAGTGTTGCGCCATCTGGTGCAAAGCACTGATAATGCTGGATTTTTGTTTATTGTCAATTACTTTGTTTGACATTCCCAAGTGCTCATGGTTTATTAACAATTGTTTTTGTTTTTATCGGCCTATTGATAAATCATTCAAGGTTCGAATCGAGCTCAAGGCCAGAACAATAATTTTTTTCTAATGATAATTATTGTTATTTTTTAATTTTTCTAAATTTGAAAAATTGAATTTTGTTTTTGGAATAGTAAGTAGAAAATTTTCAGACAACCTGCCATAGCTGCGCAGATAGATCCATTTCGAAGGGTGCTAAGCCTTCATCATCAGTACGCTTTAGGCATGCTGCGCTAACCATTTAGCTATACAGCGGTGGTTTGTTTGACTGGCAAATTTGCTACTTCTATTCCTTTTTACCAACTATATTTATTCAGTGTTGCGCCATCTGGTGCAAAGCACTGATAATGCTGGATTTTTGTTTATTGTCAATTACTTTGTTTGACATTCCCAAGTGCTCATGGTTTATTAACAATTGTTTTTGTTTTTATCGGCCTATTGATAAATCATTCAAGGTTCGAATCGAGCTCAAGGCCAGAACAATAATTTTTTTCTAATGATAATTATTGTTATTTTTTAATTTTTCTAAATTTGAAAAATTGTATTTTGTTTTTGGAATAGTAAGTAGAAAATTTTTCAGACAACCTGCCATAGCTGCGCAGATAGATCCATTTCGAAGGGTGCTAAGCCTTCATCATCAGTACGCTTTAGGCATGCTGCGCTAACCATTTAGCTATACAGCGGTGGTTTGTTTGACTGGCAAATTTGCTACTTCTATTCCTTTTTACCAACTATATTTATTCAGTGTTGCGCCATCTGGTGCAAAGCACTGATAATGCTGGATTTTTGTTTATTGTCAATTACTTTGTTTGACATTCCCAAGTGCTCATGGTTTATTAACAATTGTTTTTGTTTTTATCGGCCTATTGATAAATCATTCAAGGTTCGAATCGAGCTCAAGGCCAGAACAATAATTTTTTTCTAATGATAATTATTGTTATTTTTTAATTTTTCTAAATTTGAAAAATTGAATTTTGTTTTTGGAATAGTAAGTAGAAAATTTTTCAGACAACCTGCCATAGCTGCGCAGATAGATCCATTTCGAAGGGTGCTAAGCCTTCATCATCAGTACGCTTTAGGCATGCTGCGCTAACCATTTAGCTATACAGCGGTGGTTTGTTTGACTGGCAAATTTGCTACTTCTATTCCTTTTTACCAACTATATTTATTCAGTGTTGCGCCATCTGGTGCAAAGCACTGATAATGCTGGATTTTTGTTTATTGTCAATTACTTTGTTTGACATTCCCAAGTGCTCATGGTTTATTAACAATTGTTTTTGTTTTTATCGGCCTATTGATAAATCATTCAAGGTTCGAATCGAGCTCAAGGCCAGAACAATAATTTTTTTCTAATGATAATTATTGTTATTTTTTAATTTTTCTAAATTTGAAAAATTGAATTTTGTTTTTGGAATAGTAAGTAGAAAATTTTTCAGACAACCTGCCATAGCTGCGCAGATAGATCCATTTCGAAGGGTGCTAAGCCTTCATCATCAGTACGCTTTAGGCATGCTGCGCTAACCATTTAGCTATACAGCGGTGGTTTGTTTGACTGGCAAATTTGCTACTTCTATTCCTTTTTACCAACTATATTTATTCAGTGTTGCGCCATCTGGTGCAAAGCACTGATAATGCTGGATTTTTGTTTATTGTCAATTACTTTGTTTGACATTCCCAAGTGCTCATGGTTTATTAACAATTGTTTTTGTTTTTATCGGCCTATTGATAAATCATTCAAGGTTCGAATCGAGCTCAAGGCCAGAACAATAATTTTTTTCTAATGATAATTATTGTTATTTTTTAATTTTTCTAAATTTGAAAAATTGAATTTTGTTTTTGGAATAGTAAGTAGAAAATTTTCAGACAACCTGCCATAGCTGCGCAGATAGATCCATTTCGAAGGGTGCTAAGCCTTCATCATCAGTACGCTTTAGGCATGCTGCGCTAACCATTTAGCTATACAGCGGTGGTTTGTTTGACTGGCAAATTTGCTACTTCTATTCCTTTTTACCAACTATATTTATTCAGTGTTGCGCCATCTGGTGCAAAGCACTGATAATGCTGGATTTTTGTTTATTGTCAATTACTTTGTTTGACATTCCCAAGTGCTCATGGTTTATTAACAATTGTTTTTGTTTTTATCGGCCTATTGATAAATCATTCAAGGTTCGAATCGAGCTCAAGGCCAGAACAATAATTTTTTTCTAATGATAATTATTGTTATTTTTTAATTTTTCTAAATTTGAAAAATTGAATTTTGTTTTTGGAATAGTAAGTAGAAAATTTTTCAGACAACCTGCCATAGCTGCGCAGATAGATCCATTTCGAAGGGTGCTAAGCCTTCATCATCAGTACGCTTTAGGCATGCTGCGCTAACCATTTAGCTATACAGCGGTGGTTTGTTTGACTGGCAAATTTGCTACTTCTATTCCTTTTTACCAACTATATTTATTCAGTGTTGCGCCATCTGGTGCAAAGCACTGATAATGCTGGATTTTTGTTTATTGTCAATTACTTTGTTTGACATTCCCAAGTGCTCATGGTTTATTAACAATTGTTTTTGTTTTTATCGGCCTATTGATAAATCATTCAAGGTTCGAATCGAGCTCAAGGCCAGAACAATAATTTTTTTCTAATGATAATTATTGTTATTTTTTAATTTTTCTAAATTTGAAAAATTGAATTTTGTTTTTGGAATAGTAAGTAGAAAATTTTTCAGACAACCTGCCATAGCTGCGCAGATAGATCCATTTCGAAGGGTGCTAAGCCTTCATCATCAGTACGCTTTAGGCATGCTGCGCTAACCATTTAGCTATACAGCGGTGGTTTGTTTGACTGGCAAATTTGCTACTTCTATTCCTTTTTACCAACTATATTTATTCAGTGTTGCGCCATCTGGTGCAAAGCACTGATAATGCTGGATTTTTGTTTATTGTCAATTACTTTGTTTGACATTCCCAAGTGCTCATGGTTTATTAACAATTGTTTTTGTTTTTATCGGCCTATTGATAAATCATTCAAGGTTCGAATCGAGCTCAAGGCCAGAACAATAATTTTTTTCTAATGATAATTATTGTTATTTTTTAATTTTTCTAAATTTGAAAAATTGAATTTTGTTTTTGGAATAGTAAGTAGAAAATTTTTCAGACAACCTGCCATAGCTGCGCAGATAGATCCATTTCGAAGGGTGCTAAGCCTTCATCATCAGTACGCTTTAGGCATGCTGCGCTAACCATTTAGCTATACAGCGGTGGTTTGTTTGACTGGCAAATTTGCTACTTCTATTCCTTTTTACCAACTATATTTATTCAGTGTTGCGCCATCTGGTGCAAAGCACTGATAATGCTGGATTTTTGTTTATTGTCAATTACTTTGTTTGACATTCCCAAGTGCTCATGGTTTATTAACAATTGTTTTTGTTTTTATCGGCCTATTGATAAATCATTCAAGGTTCGAATCGAGCTCAAGGCCAGAACAATAATTTTTTTCTAATGATAATTATTGTTATTTTTTAATTTTTCTAAATTTGAAAAATTGAATTTTGTTTTTGGAATAGTAAGTAGAAAATTTTTCAGACAACCTGCCATAGCTGCGCAGATAGATCCATTTCGAAGGGTGCTAAGCCTTCATCATCAGTACGCTTTAGGCATGCTGCGCTAACCATTTAGCTATACAGCGGTGGTTTGTTTGACTGGCAAATTTGCTACTTCTATTCCTTTTTACCAACTATATTTATTCAGTGTTGCGCCATCTGGTGCAAAGCACTGATAATGCTGGATTTTTGTTTATTGTCAATTACTTTGTTTGACATTCCCAAGTGCTCATGGTTTATTAACAATTGTTTTTGTTTTTATCGGCCTATTGATAAATCATTCAAGGTTCGAATCGAGCTCAAGGCCAGAACAATAATTTTTTTTCTAATGATAATTATTGTTATTTTTTAATTTTTCTAAATTTGAAAAATTGAATTTTGTTTTTGGAATAGTAAGTAGAAAATTTTTCAGACAACCTGCCATAGCTGCGCAGATAGATCCATTTCGAAGGGTGCTAAGCCTTCATCATCAGTACGCTTTAGGCGTTAAAATTTTGGGTGTTTTTGTACTTAGGGGGCCATAGTACATCGAAATTAAATAGTTAGACTTCAAAGTAATTTCTCTTGTTGACTAGTGTTATTGTTACCCTTGCTATTCTTTTTTTGAATAAGCATCGACGTTTTTCCTCATGGACGCTTCTTGACATTTTTAATGTGGCCGCAAAGCTGCCACGCTCTGTCCTGGTGTGTAGAAATACATATATATGCCCCGACAAGCGCTGACGATGCCTAATAAATAGGCCATATAGGTGTCAGATAATCAGAGTTTATTAGAGTTAAAAATGACGCCGGAGAGTTCCAGCAGAGTATAATATGAGCTGTTTAAAAGCCTTTTAAGGCACATGTCGGACTCTTTTTTAAGCTCAAATTATATACGTTAAGAGGCTCATATAGGACGACCATTGCAAGAAGGGAAATACATTGTTTCGGCCTCCCAAATGAGCTCATACCGACTGTAAACGCTCAAATTTATATATTTTTTCCGACTATTTTTTTGACTTAAAAAGTTTACTGGGTTAACTTAAGTTTTTGCAAGGGCATGCATTATTTACTAAATATTTTTAAAAAACGCCGATTACAGATTAAAACTAATTCAACCGATAGCGTAATGGATAACTACCCACTAATATTGGACAAATTGGGTACATTTTGGATTGAATTGGTGTGTTTGTTTCCCATATTTTCCAAGTGTGTTTTAGTCGAAAAATTTACCCTTTCGCCATTGTTTTTTGCAGGCTCGAAAATTATTTTTTTGGGTATGTTTATATTTTATTATTTCTCTTTGAGGCGGGGCTAGATCAAGCATTTGTTTGCTGGGATGCCCCACTGTGGGATATATTGATAACAGCGTTTACCAGGCGCGACTTATGGACGGTACTTACCAATTAGTGTGGATTAGACCTAGGACCTCCTTATGTTTGTCTGCATGAACGGCTGAGTAAGTAGGTGGCGTATCCAATTGTCATGCTTACGGAGTTATTTCCTTATCCCTCTGGGAGGCGAGGTTAGATCAAGCATTTGTTTGCTGGAATGCCCCGCTTTGTAGCAGTTCAGCTTGGTGGATCGCTTGAAAGGAAAAAAGAGAAAAAACAGGGTAGATAACTATTTAGTTTGGCTACTTATTCGTCAATTGAGCGACCAGGGCCTGTTGCCATGTTAGTAGCTCGTTCTGCTGGCGAAGGGAGCTTTGATATTTATAAGCTAAACAGAATCTGGAATATGACACCACTTTTGTTCACTTCTAATAGGGTTTCGTCCCTAAAATGAACCGTTGCTTGCCGACCGCGCAGAAATTTGCGGTGGGTGACGGTGTCAAAAGCTTTCCACAGGCGAAGTACCACGAGCACCATCCTATGATGGACTTTTTGGTGGTTCAGTCCGAAATTTATCTGAGTGTTAGTGGCATTTAGCGCAGAGGTTTTATGGGCTAGTCTCTTCACCTCTCTGCAGGACTCTTCCGAGCGTGAACAGTTCTAATCCATGTCATCCGGGGCCGTGCTCTCCGCCGAGTTCCTTGTGAGTTCCAGTCAAGCGCCCTTTTTGCTATACATGATTGCTTTTTCTTAGTATATGGCCGATCCATTGCCATTTTCTTCTCTTTATGGTTGTTTGAATCAGAGGTAGTGGTGTGCACATTGCGGAAGTCATGCTGATGGCAGGTACATCTAACCTTGTTAACTGAAGTATGCCAAGGGCATAGGCAGGGGGGAAGCAAGTGCCCACCCCTAAATTCATGAAGTCTTATAATTTTTATTTATTTATAAATAAATCCTACCTAAATCCGATAACAATTTACCGAAAACAAGTTAAAAAAGGACGTGTGGCACTCGGGGACTGCCACGGTAAAGCTATTGCATATTATCAACTTATGCATATATAACATTTATGCAACATTTTGTTTTCTTTGGTATTAATTCAAGTTTTGTCTTTGATATTAATTCAAGTTACACTTTTTAAGCGTGGTGACCGATAAGAAAACAAATTTTTTACTTTTATTGAATAAATCTAGCGTGCAGGTCATCTGGCATCTGGCGGGTACCAGTGCCATCTACAGGGCAGTAGTGAAGATAAATGTACACCAAAGACAACAACCAATATTCGCATAAATATATCCAATTTTATGTAATCAGCCTGTTCCTAACACCGAAACTTTTTCTGTTATTGAAGATGTTATTCCATGATTTTATGTACATATGTCAGTTACGGTTTTTTTTGATTCAGTCGCCACGCTCAAAGCCCGCGATAAAATCTATGCAATAGCTTAAAATCAAAGGGAACAACTATGTACGTAATTAATGTACTAAGTTAAACAGCAACAAAGGCAATTATGTACAGCGCGTGTGTGTTTGTTGGTGTGCATCATCTAGCATGCAGGTCGTCTGGCATCTGGCGGTTACCAGTGCCATCTATAGCGAAGTATTGAAGATAAATGTACACCAAAGACAACAACCAATATTCGCATAAATAGATCCAATTTTATGTAATCAGCCTGTTGCTAACACCGAAACTTGTTCGAACCTTTTTTGACAAATATCCGTTACGGTTTTTATTGATTTAGTCGCCAAGCCCGCGATAAAATCTATGCAATAGCTTAAAAAATGGGAAAAGTTTACAGATGTTTTTATCGGTTCAACTTTTTAGTTGGAGTACCAAATTTTGGTGAAGTTGAATGCAACTGATCACCCTGTAGTATTTCATGTCCAAATATTCTTGAAGTGGAAAGTGTGTAATTATTACAATTACTTGGATTTGAATACAACATTCTTGGAATACATTTATGCTAGGATTCGTTTACCTACAATTACTTGGAATTCAATACAACATTCTTGGAATACATTTGGTTTATGGAGACTTAGTTTCTCTGCCATTGATTTGAAGTTCAAAAAAAAAGTTGGATTGTTTAATAATAAATTACAAAGATGGACATACGCAAATTTTTTAAAGGTAAGATGTTTACTAAGTAGTGGAAGGAGTAGGGTCTGTGGTATACTGTGCTGATCCGGAAATAAACAGATCCTACAGGCTGCCGGATTACTGTAGCGTTTTCCAAGCGGAAATAGTAGCCGTAACCAAAGCAGTAGAAACCCTGGAAGAAAATAGCCCAACCTGCAATCGTGTTAAACTTTTATATTGACAGTCAAGCAGCAATTAAAGCAATAATCTCGCATAGCACAGCATCTAAATGCGGGTTAGAGTGTAAGCAGTCCCTGGAGAGAATCGGGACAGGGAGAAGCATACTTGGGAATAGATGGGAATGAAAAAGCGGATGAACTAGCTAAAAAGGGCGCATCCCTTGAAGCTTGCTCCGTAGACGTCCCAATTAGACTGGGCGAAATTAGCGAAGGCGATAGGTGCACATGAGACCAAGCAGGAAAGGCGTGGGTTCAAGCGCGGGGCTGTAAAGTGTCGAAGATTATTGCAGGTCTACAACCTTAGACTAACAAAGTTGCTTCTATCATTAAAAGAGAGGACTGTAAACTCATGACGGGTATTCTGACTGGACACTGCCTTCTGGCGTCACATGCCTTTAAATTAGGCTTGGTCAGTGATAGCAGATGTAGGAAGTGCGGGCTGGAGGAGGAAACGATCGAGCACGTTCTGCTCTTGCCCTGCGCTTGCCAGGGCTAAGACTCCAGCTATTAGGAGTGATACAGCTGTCAGATCTAGAAGCAGCAAGTGGCTTAAATCCTAGGAAGCTTCTAGTATTTGCCAAGAGGACGGAGTTATTTTATAACATAGGTCCTGGTTTTTGATAGGGGTTTTTCAGTTTGGTCGTTAAAACAAAATTCTGGTAACACTACGGACTTATTCAGTCTATGTGAGGTCCTCATGGACCGGCCAGTTCAACCTAACCTAACTTAAGATGTTTACTACTGATAACCTTAGCACTTTTAACCACAGTGGCTACCATTTAGTTAAATTTAGTCACATTTCTATAAAATTGCAGTCTGCAATTAACCTTGGTAATTCCAAAAAGAGGCGCCAACACGTTATTCGGGCAGAGTTTGCTGAAATTTTGGATGGTGAATTTTCTGCCGCCCGCTTTTGAAATGCATTTTACACACTTTTGTGATGTATTATTGTTTGTTTCGAGATATTGTATTAATTAATAAATCTATTCTATTTCATAAAATCGCAATGGCGCAAAGCGAAAACTCCAGAAAAATGCAAATTACCAGCGGGCGCCAGAAAATACATCCACCATAATACATATATGCACAAATGCGTACAAATATATATATTACGATGATACTACAAAATCTTCCTGAACTTTGTCAGGGACCTGGCACTTAGCCGGGTTTGACATCCACCATAATATATATATGCACTAGCGCGTACAAATATATATATTACGGTGATACTACAAAATCTTCCTGAACTTTGTCAGGGACCTGGCACTTAGCCGCGTTTGACATCCACCATAATACATATATGCACTAGCGAATCCGAAACCATAAACCCGATATCTCTGATAATTCTCGAGATATTTGCAAAATCAATTTGAAGTTTTCATGTGGTTGTTGTGTTTTTGTTTTACACACAAAAAAATTAGTGGGTAAAAGTGTTCTGCGCAGAAATGCTGTGCAAAACGCGTTTTTGGGTACCACTTTCGGATTTGTATCAATTGTTTTAGTATTCGGCCGCTGTCCTAGAACATTACCTGCGTATACATGCTTGTGATTGGTAGAAATTATAGATTCATGACCTCTAGTCATCAACCTACAAATTCCTCCGATCGTGTTAAAAAAAGTTCTTTCACTTAAGCATCATCATGTTTAAATGAAAAAAGTTTGGAAGAATATCACTCACACGATACACACACGTGTTGGACGATCATCACAGATATCAACTACTGACAAGATAGAATTTCTAAAGAGATGAAAATTACAATTTTAATGACGGCGTCGAAGACTTACGCCGAAAATTTAAATGGCTGAAAATATATTCTCCTTGGCTTCAGTATTCGAAAAAGCTGAAGGGCGCATTGTTTTTCTATTGTGTTCTTTTTCCGCCGATAAAGGTTCAAGGTGTTCTAGGATCATTGATAAAAAAAACCTTTCCAACGTTATAAAAATATGTATGGATATTGCGAAAAGCACTCTACAAAACAATGGTACCTGGGAGCAGTCAGAGAAGCAAAGAACATTTTGGAAATAACACCAATAAACCTGTCATTACAAATTGGGTACGAGAAAATAGTGGAGGAGAATAGAAAATTCATATCGTCTATTATAGAAACTGTTATATTCTGTGACGTCCATGATCTGCCACTGAGAGGAAAGAACAATGATGATATTACCTTCACATTTTGAATTTTATATATAAGGTAGATGTATTTATTATTAAACTAGCACCAGTTTTAAAATCATATCTAAAATTTTGATTGTGACAATATTCATAAGCACGCTTCTCGAAAGCAAATAAAAATATAAGTATCATTGAGACTTGGTCGCTAAGCGCATTTTGATTATCCTGTTCAGTAATGCGCACTTTGCAATGCATTTGTATTATGTATATCAAGACTCATCCAGTGAAGCTTCGTAAATTACAGATTTATATAGAATTGTGTAACTTCACTTCAGCTAAATATAACTTTTCATTTTCAGTTGTGATAAAATAGAAGTGTTGTAAATAAGACAAATCTGAATATTACTGCTCAAAGTATATTAAACAAAGCAATAGTGAACTTGACAGTTCTCCCTTCTCTGTATGAATTGTTGTTTCAAATGAAAAAAATATTTAACCCGTTGACTTCCGAAAAATTAAATTTTTTTTGTGAACACACAAAATTTTCAATTTGAATAATTTTGTTGAAAAAAAATAATAAGTGATATCCTGGAATAAATCAGTGTGGGAAGACATTCATAAGTTGTGCTGTTTACGGAGTTACTCAGAATATCAGTTGTTCAATTCTTTAAGGCATCTAGTTCAGATGAAAGCGACTCCAAGGGGCTCACGTTAAGGAAGTTTTCGCATATTTCCGACAGAGCTGGTTATATTTTTTTGTGAAACCTGGTTGCCAAAGTGACGAAGTATTTAGTTTGAAATCTACAATTTTCTGAAAACCTACTCGTATTTACGAATTTGCTACCACTGCTACTACTACATACTACTTTAAGTCCTTTTCTATTACAATTTCTGCTGAGAAAGATATAATTTCTCCCCCTTTTCCATGCTAAGTAAAAGCAACCCGTACTGATTTTTGATTTCGAGTGCTTCATTTGTCAATTCTACCTTGTTTAATTTGCCTTGTTACTGCTTATCGTTTCAAAACGTTTACTTCTATCCTCATATCTCATGATTTGGAGCAAACTTCGAAAACTATTTTATGCTTTAAGGTGTATTTTATCACCTACTCGGCCTCCAAACAAGCAAGTTATTGGAGAAGAATTTGTAGGTTTTGTTGAACTAGACGCTATGGATGGCAAAACAATTACCAGCGCGATAGATAATTTTATCACTGAAACAGGACTTGATCCTATGAAACTTAAAGGAAAAGGGTATGACTGTTGTTCAACAATGTCAGGAAAAGAAAATGGTGTGCAACTATTTTGAGGGAGAAATATCCTCAAGCTTTATACATACTTTCATTGCGCAAGTCACAAATTGAATTTGGTAGTAAATGATTTAAATGAAGTCCCCGAAATTCGCAACACTATTGCAACAATCAAGAACGTCATCAATTTTTATCGCGGTTCTCTTGCCAGAAGGAAATATGTTCCACATATTCCTGCTTTTTGTGAAACACGATGGTCAGAGAAATACAGGAGTATTTCGATCTTTCAACAGCACTTTGTCAGCATCGGTAATGGATTAAAAGAACTGTCCATCGAAGGAAACACTTCAACAAAAACAACTGCCTTTCAGCTGCACTCAGCTGTCACTCAATCAACTTTCATCATATGTCTTTCTTTGAGCCAGTGGTTAATATTTTACAATCAAAGCAGTTGGATATTCTTTCGCGCAGAACCGTGGACCGTAAAAAACATCGCTCGAATCATGGTGCTTCTGATGACACTCAATTTTGGAAGAGATCACTTTTAATTCCATATTTAGATTCACTTGTCGCCTCACTGGAGCAAAGATTTCCTGAAGAGAACTTGCCAGCGTATACATTGTCTCACTTGCACCCAGCTAACATGTTGAAAATGAATTTCCAAGACTTCAAGAAAGTAACAGGAAATTTTATTCAGTTTTACGGTCTTACAAGTTTTTTCTGCGGAGGCCGAATTGTGGTATTTTCATTGGAAGGACAAAAACTTAAAAGCTGAAGATCTTCATAAGTTAGACCTGTGTGATGTCGTTCAAGAAAAGGAAATGTTTTATCCAACGACGAAGTTCCATAGAACGGACCTTTAGCACGTTGAGAAGAGTAAAGACTTGGCTTCGCTCAACGAAGGCCGAAAATCCTTTGAATTGTAAGAAAAGTGATGAAAATCCAAAAGTTATTCTCTGATTGTAATGATGAATGATAAATTTTTTTTAGGATTATGCATGATGAGTGTCCTTAGGAAAATGGCCAAGGATAAAGGTAAGGATATGGTACTCAGAGTTTTAGAACGATTTGCACAAGATCCACGCCGTTTGGCACTTCATTGCTTCTTGTTTCTTGACATTAAAATTGGATGGAATTGATCAACCTGACCCCGATAGACGTAGAGCTTAGTATTCAACCTACCTCCATACAGAATACTTGACGGTGGTACCGGAGGTATATGGTACTCAGACAGTAGGAGGTTTAGTGCGGTTGAAGTCTAAAGCTAGTGTGGCTTTGAGTCTTTCGATGCTTCCTCCTCGTAAAAATAAAATTTTATTTGATGGCCGCCCCCCCTGATTGTTCCAAAATCAAATCCTGACTACGCCCTTGAAGTATGCATTGCAAATTGTGGGCAGAAAGCGTTCGCGATTTAATCAAGTCCAACAGAAAAAATTATATTTAATAATTTTGGAAAAATTTAAACAACGCGACATCAGGACGACAAGGCGACAGCTGTTTCGATTATACCTTGTAAATCTCTTCACATGAAGCTTCGTAAATTACAGATTTATATAGAATTGTGTAACTTCACTTCAGCTAAATATAACTTTTCATTTTCAGTGTGATAAAATAGAAGTGTTGTAAATAAGACAAATCTGAATATTACTGCTCAAGTATATTAAACAAAGCAATAGTGAACTTGACAGTTCTCCCTTCTCTGTATGAATTGTTGTTTCAAATGAAAAAAGTATTTAATCCGTTGACTTCCGAAAAATTAAATTTTTTTTGTGAACCCACAAAATTTTCAATTTGAATAATTTTGTTGAAAAAAAAACAAAAACGCGCCTCCGTAATAAGTGATATCCTGGAATAAATCAGTGTGGGAAGACATTCATAAGTTGTGCTGTTTACGGAGTTACTCAGAATATCAGTTGTTCAATTCCTTAAGGAATCTAGTTCAGATGAAAGCGACTCCAAGGGGCTCACGTTTAAGGAAGTTTTCGCATATTTCCGACCGAGCTGGTTATATTTTTTTGTGAAACCTGGTTGCCAAAGTGACGAAGTATTTAGTTTGAAATCTACAATTTTCTGAAAACCTACTCGTATTTACGAATTTGCTACCACTGCTACTACTACATACTACTTTAAGTCCTTTTCTATTACAATTTCTGCTGAGAAAGATATAATTTCTCCCCTTTTTTCCATGCTAAGTAAAAGCAACCCGTACTGATTTTTTATTTCGAGTGCTTCATTTGTCAATTCTACCTTGTTTAATTTGCCTTGTTACTGCTTATCGTTTCAAAACTTTTACTTCTATCCTCATATCTCATGATTTGGAGCAAACTTCGAAAACTATTTTATGCTTTAAGGTGTATTTTATCACCTACCTTAGGAAAATGGCCAAGGATAAAGGAAGAGATATGGTACTCAGAGTTTTAGAACGATTTGCACAAGATCCACGCCGTTTGGCACTTCATTGCTTCTTGTTTCTTGACATTTAAAATTGGATGGAATTGAGCAACCTGACCCCGATAGACGTAGAGCTTAGTATTCAACCTACCTCCATACAGAATACTTGACGGTGGTACCGGAGGTATATGGTACTCAGACAGTAGGAGGTTTAGTGCGGTTGAAGTCTAAAGCTAGTGTGGCTTTGAGTCTTTCGATGCTTCCTCCTCGTAAAAATAAAATTTTATTTGATGGCCGCCCCCCCTGATTGTTCCAAAATCAAATCCTGACTACGCCCTTGAAGTATGCATTGCAAATTGTGGGCAGAAAGCGTTCGCGATTTAATCAAGTCCAACAGAAAAAATTATATTTAATAATTTTGGAAAAATTTAAACAACGCGACATCAGGACGGACAAGGCGACAGCTGTTTCGATTATACCATGTAAATCTCTTCAAAGCCTTTTCTCCCGGGAGTGGGAGTGGTTTAAATTTTTCCCAAATTATGAAATAAATTATAAATTAAAATTTCTTCAAATAAATGTTTTCATACAATTGAAGCAATAAGGGTAATCCCCGCTTAAAACTCAAAGAAAAAGTCTAGTCAATGAACTGTTTAAAAAGTGACTAGTAAGAATAACCCCACAAAGTTCTAGTCAATGAAAAAAAATTTCAGAAGTAGCTCCTTTCGGAGGGACTGTCCTTCATTCACTTACTCCAGACAGTCATTGAACCTAACCCCGGTCTTAGTGACTGGTACTGCTACGTCTGCCGGAAAAAAGGAAATACTTAAAATTGTCACATTTTTGTCTGTATGTCCCGGGTAAAGCACAATAGAGATGTTCTGGGCTAACTCCTTTTACTCGTTTTCGACACGATTTCTTTAACTCATTTTTGGCTCCTTGCTGGTCACACACAAAGGGGACTTACGGCCACTATTAATGGTCTATTAAAAGTCATGATTCTCTGTGCGAACAGTAGCAATCCCGACTACCAGTCGCTACCAAGCCTCCTGACCCTCACACCATATACCAGCACCGAAGCTATAGGACTGCGACTTCGAACTCATACCTTCGTCAACGTCACTTTCCTAGAAGCTCAAGGTGTAGCTCCGAAGACTTTCCGACGGATATTTTTGCCGAGCTATGCTGCCGAGCTTCACCGGCCAAAGATGCCGCCCTCGAAATCAACTGCAGTCTAAGTGGATATCATCATGGGTGAAAATCGAACAATCGGCAAAGTCGACCGATTTTGAGTTGAAAGATGTTAAGGTTATATATATGCTCAGTCCAAACTGTTGTTTTCCGGCCTTATGATATAAAAGTTCATTATAGATTACTAGCTTATGCCCGTGGGTTTTACCCCACGTTTCTATAAAAATATGCAAGCTACTCGTAACTGGCCATGGGTAAAACAAGAGTAGGTAAGATTGACTTTTTCTACAGCTAATGAATGTTGTTGTATGATATATTCATATTTGTAACAGGATTCCCCCCGCGTAAATTGAGTTGAAGAAGCTCTGAAGCTATAAAGGTTTGTATTGCGCTCATCAATCCCTTATTCGCAGCTAATGATCGTCCTTGAGCTTCATTGATAGGGATAGGAAATTTGAGGCATTTAAAATTGAAAAGACAAATCTATCGGTATCAATGGAATCCTTGGTTTTAAACTTTTTTGTTTTCGAAATTTTCCGATAAAATGAATTGCTTCAATGACATTCGTAAAAGTAGCCTTGTCCCACTACATAAACGTAGGGAATCGAAATAACGAAGCATAAAAATTATGATGTTATGGGCCCTTTTTCTCGATCCTGCTGTATTCCTCATCATCGGACTGGGATTTTGTCCGGGTATTGCCCTCCGGTGCCGCTAGGTTTTTGGGGTTTTCCTGCTTGTCCGTCATTTTAAAATTTGGGTATAAAAATTCTTAATATTGTACCAGTTTTAGCCCACTGTAAATGAATTTAATTTTTTTTATAAGCTCAGGCCCACTGTACTAAATTGTATAGCGGAATTTGCTTAAGCAAGTGGATAATGAGCGCTTTGGCTTATGAGGGACGTTGCGGAAAATATGCCACGGGCAACGGTTATTTTGCTAGGGTAGCAACTAACTTTGGTTGAAAGGGTTCTATTAAGGTGAGAGTAACAAAATATATATGGGAGAGTATATATGTGGATGCTTAAGATATACGTATTTATGTGTGGGTACAAGTACATCTTTTTGGGTTACCGCTATGGGATTTCCTTTAGAACGTTACCGCTTGAGTTTTATTTTATGCTATATACATATGTATATGCACGAAAAAAATGGGACTAAGGTGGGACTGTACCTTTGTGGTTTATATAACCAGGGTATGCGGGGTTTTTTTTTGTAAACGAACGGTTTATAATACCGATCGCGAGGAGAGTATTTTTGCTGTACTTGGAAATATGTTTGTGTATGTACGTGTCCTACTTTTGTGCAAAGTGTACTTACTTTGGCTTCCCCGGTAATATTCTTTGTCACCTGTTTTCCTTTTATCTCGATTTTTTTTTCCTTTTTGGTGTGTGGAGGGTCTGCCCTTGGGGATCTGATGCACTGCTGTTTTGTATTTGTTGTTGATGTCGTTGTTGGTGTTGTTGTTGTACCACTGGTGCAGGTATACTGCTCGTGGTTATACTAAAATATGTGAAAGCTGCTGTATGTGTTGTATTATTGTTGTTGTTGTGTACCACTTGTGCAGGTCTACTGCCCGTGGTTATACTGAAATGTATATTTGGCAAGAAGCTATATTAAAAAAAATTGTTTCTTGCTTCCACAATTTTGCCCCACTGTGCAATTTTTCCTGTTGCGTTTATAAGTGTGTCTGTGCACAAAGGTATTGACATTAGCCGGTACCTTGAAACGAGATATTTCCTTCTTCGGGCAAAAAGGCACTAAATCACTTTTTTTTCGCTTTCTTATTTCTTTTTATGTATATCTCTTTGCACTTTTTAATTAAACTTTTTTTCAGATTTTCTCACTCTTATTTTCCAGCGCTTTATTTTGTATATGTGTATGTATGTATTTTCTGTTAAGCACTTTTTACATAATTTTTGTTTTTCACTATAGCAGCTTTTTTTTTGTAGTTTTATTGTTTTTCATGCGCGCCCGGGTAAGTATTTTGCATTTGCATTAATTCGTTGATTTTTGTTATTTTATGTAAATATTTATTGGGTAAGTATGCACGAAACACGGGTAGGTATGTATTATTATTATTTTTTTTTGGATTTAAATTTTTCCCTACTTTTTAGGTTTTTTATAGGTTTTCTTTCAAACTCCTTTTTTCTTTATATTGGTATTTTTTCCAATTTTTCCACTTTTTAGGTCTTTGATAGGTTT